>PYAF01000614.1:535476-546421 GCA_007407185.1 Glycine tomentella
TGAATATATTTTTTGAAATTCACGTAATCCTTTCAAATCTTATAAATCTATAAAGTTCTTTTAAATTTTTTAAATTCTTATGATATAAATTTATTAAAATTTAAATTATCGTAAAAATTTTACAAAAAAATCTAATAAGTCATAATATTTTTACCTAATCTTTAAATTTCATAAGATTTTTTTATGCTAAAATAATATTTTAAAATCTCATTCCAATACAAAGTTGTTTAGCTATGTTGTTAATTAAAAAAAAGACTTAAATATAATCCTGGTTCCTTTAATTTAGCGTCTTTTTTATTTTCATCATTATAATTTTTTTGTTTTAATATTTGTAAAATATTTTTTTTTCGTTCTCAAAGTGCTTTAGATAGCGTTTTTTCATTATTCAAAGCATTTTTCCACTGTTTAACGCATTATTTAAAACATTTTAAGGACGAAAACAAAATAAACACATTTTGTAAAGACTAAAATGAAAAAAATTGCAGGGACGAAATTAAAAAAAAATCCTAAATTGTAAGGACACAAATGTATTTACGCCATAAAAATATTATTTTGATGTGTCACATGTAATTTTATAAAATTTGAAAAAATCACTTATATAAACAACTATTTTCACAAACAAGTTGTTGGTTGGTACGAGTTTAAAGGGATTGAAGTGAGAGATCAACTCAAGGTGGTCAGTTAAGTTTTATGACAAAGATTAATAATTAATAAAATAAAGAGTAAATTACACTTCCACTTATTGTGTTTTTTTCAAATTGCATCTAATACCCTTCTTTTTTTTCATTCTACAAAAAAACACTTAATTGTTTAGCTCATATTATACTTAGACCCCCTTCATCCTAAACATCATTTAATAATTTAAAATAAAGTAGGCACATATTGATCACATGACTTTTAATGAAAAATTATGTTTAAGATACCCTCATCTTCTTCCTCAAATCACATATTGGGTTTTACAATCCCTCATCTTATTCAACTACCCATCTTCACTTACCATCACCACCTTCTTCTCATCCTCCTCCTTCCTCTTCCACGACAATATCATATCTTTCTCCTCATAGTCATCCTTGTCCACCAACACAACATCTGGGCGCACCCACTCCCACTGGAGCAACCACAATCACTGTAGCCATCGCCTCCACTGTTGCCACCGTCACCACTGTAGTCGTCGTCGCCATCGCCATCGCCATATCCTCCTCCACCACTTCCTCGTCCCCCGTCGTAGCTTTGGCCACCATCACCGTTGCGTTTAGTTCCTTGGACACTAGCGTCGTTGGGGCTAGTGACATCAACAACCTTGGCACGTTTGTCAGAATCAAATTCAAGGGAGGGTATCAGGTGTAATTTGAGAAAAACACACGGGATGCGGGTGTAATTTACTTTAATGAGCAATGTCGTCTATATTTCAATTAACGTTAGTTAATGACGTTAACAAAAAGGGATAAAAAATAATGTATAAAAAGATAGGAGTATCGAATGTAATTTAAAAAAAATATAAAGGGTGCAAGTGTAATTTACTCTAAAATAAAAACTAATGAATATGCTATTCAAAATTAATTTTAAACGAGTAATTGAGAAACCTTAATCAGTGCAACATTATACAAAATAAAAAACGTATATGTTATTCTATGATTGAGGTCAACTATAGTTGTGAAACCTGGTTCGACCATTGACCTGATCGAGGTAGTGGATCAGTGATCCAACCAGTGGGTCAGTAATTAGTCCGATTTTATCAATATATATTAAAAATTCAAAATTATATATGTATATATTATATATAAGTATAAAACTAACATTATTTGAATAAGAAAAGTCTTTCATTACTCCAAAATCCAAAATAACAATTGATAATAATTCAAAATCCAAAATTCATAATTAAAAAGAAATCCATTTTTTTTATAAAAAATGCAATTTTTTAAAAGAAAACTTATAAAATTGGTCAGATCAGGACCGATCCAATCGGGATTTGGTAACCTCCTCAGTCGGGTTTGATCGGATTATCCCAAATTAACTTCATAATCGGTCTAATAGTAGAACTCACCCAATTAGATCATCAAATCTCAATCAAATATGTTCGATCGGCCGAATGAGATCGAGTTCAAAAATAATGAGGCCAACAATAGTTGGTTCGAGGGATAAGAATCTTTTATTTTTAAAACAAATAATATTGGTAAGCATTTTTTTTTTTGAGAGAGTATTGGTAAGAATCTTGTGCCAATGAAAAGTGTTATTTGAGTCGTAAAACATGCTCTATTTATATAAAAAAAGTAAAAAACAAGCCTGATTAAATATTTGCTTTTGCCCCCAGCAATGAGGTGTATAAAAATGAAATCTTGAGGTTGGGTTTGATAAAACGCTTGACATCCTCTCTTCACGGGTGTTAGTGAATCTTAAAACGTCCAATTAATATCACCACCCAAAATAATAAAAAGGTAGTAATAGCAGTTGACATTTGACAACGCATCAGAAGAATTTCACACTCTAATTTAGGGTTCACTTTGTATTTGCAGTAGCGCTTCCTCGCGCGGCATTGCTTCCCGCCGCCTCCGTCGTCGTCAACAGCAATGGCAGACGCATCTTCTCCGCCGACGGACCAACTCGCTGCCACCACCCTCGACGAGGTTCCCAAAGCCAATTTCTCCGACCGCGTCCCCATTCGATCCATCATCTCCCGCCCCGACGGCGGCTCGGGCCTAGCCGGCAGCAAGGCGCGCGTCGGCGGCTGGGTGAAGACGGGACGCAAAGCCGATAAGGACGCTTTCGCCTTCCTGGAAATCAACGACGGAAGCTGCGCCGGCAACCTCCAGGTCATCGTCGAAGCCGCGCTCGGCGAACTCGGCCAACTCGTTCCCACCGGAACATGCGTCGTCGTCGACGGCCACCTGAAGCTCCCTCCCTCCGGAACCAAACAAAAGGTCGAACTCCGCGCCGATAAGGTCCTCCACGTCGGCCCCGTTGATCCCGCCAAGTATCCTCTGCCCAAAATGAAACTCACTCTCGAGTTCCTCAGAGATTTCGTTCACCTTCGTTCCAGAACCAACACGGTACTTTCCTTTTCTGTTATCAAGGTTTTAAATTGCGTTCATTATCGTGCTTTCGTTGCATCACTTGATATTCTGAGAAATTCACCATGCTTTTTTTTTTTTTTACCACCATACACAACACTATTAGTTTGTTAGACCTAACACGATTGCTGATTGATTGACAATTTAAAAGCTTTAAGTTATTATAATGAGATTCGATTCATTAGAATTATTAGAATTATGTTTGTGATTGCAGATATCTGCTGTGGCTCGAATTAGAAATGCTCTTGCGTATGCTACACACACATTTTTCAACAAGGAAGGGTTTCTTTACGTGCACACGCCCATTGTTACCACAAGTGATTGTGAGGGTGCGGGTGAGATGTTTCAGGTGACAACTTTGCTGAGTGAGGCTGAGAGATTGGAGAAGGAGTTCTTGCAGAATCCGCCTCCATCGGAGGCAGATGTGGAAGTGGCTAGGTTTGCTGTTCAGGAGAAAGGGGAGGTTGTGTCTCAGTTGAAAGCTGCCAAGGCGAGTAAGCAGGAGATCGGTGCTGCTGTGGATCAGCTTAAGAAGGCAAAGGAGAGTTTTGCTAAGGTGGAGGAGAGGTCTAAGCTTAAGCCTGGGATTCCTAAGAAGGATGATGGAAAGGTGGATTATGGGAAAGATTTCTTTGCACGTCAAGCATTTTTGACGGTTTCGGGTCAGCTTCAAGTTGAGTCTTATGTATGTGCTCTCAGTAGTGTGTATACCTTTGGACCAACATTTCGCGCGGAGAATTCTCACACTTCTAGGCATTTGGCTGAGTTTTGGATGGTAGAACCCGAGATTGCATTTGCAGAGTTGAAGGTATATGAAGCTTGAACTCATACTCAAGCGCGATCATGATTATATTATATTTAAAAGTGATATTTGTTGTTGGTATTTGGTAGTGGCATGCTTATCAGCTGAATGTTGATACAAATATTATATTTTTCTAGTTAGGGCAATGAACTTGTTATATTTCTAGTAATGTTGATACAAACATCACGTTTGGTGCTCTTGCTTTTGTTGTGGTTGAATTAAAGTTCATGGTTTTGTATTTTTTTTGCATAGGATGATATGAACTGTGCCGAGGCATATGTGAAATTTATGTGTCAGTGGTTACTTGACAACTGTCTTGAGGATATGAAGTTTATGGCTGATAAGTTTGATAAAGGTTGCATTGACCGTTTGAAATTGGTTGCTTCCACACCCTTTATTCGAGTTACATATACAGAAGCAGTGGAATTACTAGAAGATGCTGTGAAGAACGGTAAGAAATTTGAAAATGAAGTGAAATGGGGAATTGATTTAGCATCTGAGCATGAAAGGTACGTTTAATTTAAATTTGCTTTGTCTAATTCTTGCTCTTATCAATTTGTGTTGTGTGATATCTTGGGGTTGGGGGTATGATGTTATGCAGATACCTAACAGAGGTGAAGTTTCAGAAGCCCGTCATTGTATACAACTATCCAAAAGATATCAAAGCATTCTACATGCGGCTCAATGATGACTTAAAGACAGTGGCTGCTATGGACGTGCTTGTACCCAAGGTATGTGTCCTGTATATTTTATTTTCAACATGTTTATGATGCATGGCATGATAGAAGCATGTAAATGTAATTTCAGGTTGGAGAGCTAATTGGTGGAAGCCAAAGGGAAGAGCGTTATGATGTCATTCAGACAAGGTTCATATATCTGTTTACTTTGTCTCCCTTATATGAAGTGATGGATGCCCTTGGAAGTTATTTGACTTTTATTGTTTTCCATGTTTATATTGTATTTAAATTGCAGAATAAAGGAGATGGGTTTGCCTATTGAGCCATATGAGTGGTACCTTGATCTGAGGCGGTATGGAACAGTAAAACATGCCGGATTTGGGCTTGGCTTTGAAAGGATGATTCTCTTTGCTACCGGCCTGGAGAATATTAGAGATGTGATTCCCTTCCCACGATATCCTGGCAGAGCAGATCTATGATTACAAGTGGTTTTTACTATTCTCTTGCACCAAGTAATTAAGTTGATAATGGAAATTTAGTATTTAAATATAGCATTTTAATTATTATTTTTTGTGGTGGCAACACCAATAGTAGCCGTATTGGGGATTCCTCTTTGCCGAACTAATTTATTTTGAAAGGATGCTGGGTTTTGAAATGTTATTTCATCTTTTTATTCCCCACTTTTATGCTGCTTGTTTCATTAGTTTACAGACTCTTTTCTGCAAAGGACCTGCATTCGATATTCTATTTACTCATCACATATTCTATTCATTATTGATTATGGATATGTTCTTCTACGTTTGACAAAATTGAATCGAGGTGCTTCTGCATTTTCCCTAATTGGTTGCACGAATCGATCCAGCAAACAAACACAGGCTATGTCAACCTTGATTATGCATTTTACAGAACTTCGTTCATTGTTAGTATACAAATTATCCTTATTCGTCATCTAAATGCACCTTTGTAATCCAAATATCGAATTTCACAGTGTATCACAAAAATGTTCTGTTAAAACTAGTCTCACTTTATAATCTTAGAAAGAAAAAATCATTTTCCACTGTAATTTTGCATTGACATATTTTTATTATTTAAAGATAAATATTTTATTGAAATTAAAGTAAATAATATAATTATAGAAAATCTAAAAAATAATATAAAGGGATAATTGTTTTAAAATTTGATGATGCTTAAAAATGAAAAAAGGTACAATCCCATGTTATTTTAAATAATATCTGAAAAAATGTTTTACAAATTATTAAAGTACATTCGCTTACCTGCGCTTATTTTGGTAAAACAAATTTACAAGTTTATTATTTATTTTGGTGAAATAAATGTTTAAAATATGAATACCCTAATTCACAAATTTACATATTTACAAGTTTATTAATTATTAAAAATAGTCAAACACACTAATGCTCGAATAGCCCTTAAGTTTTGTTCTTAGAAGATTTTTCTTCATCATAATTCACAAAGATTTAGGGAATTCTATCCTTCCTCCAAGTGGTGTAGGAATGAATACCAAGTGATATGAAATATGAAAACCCTCAAGTGGTAGAAAAATAATACACGTCTCAACGCCATTTTTCCAAAAGCAAATGCTACTATTCATTGAAACATTGATAAGATAAGTGATTTACTCGCTAACCAGTGAATGCTAAACTATTCTCATATACAGGATCTAAAACTGTTACTAACTTATTCTCACAAAAACAAATGCTATTACCTCCAAACATCACCTAGTAGCTGGTCTCTAATCTAGTGACTTTCCTATCTTCCACTGCTTTTATCCAACCAAAAACGAAAAAAGAGTAACTGAATCCACAAAAGAAATCATCTCTGTTTTGTGCTGTTGGCTGACAAGGATATTAGGCTCAATCCATATGATAGACGGAAAATAGTTTACAATTTATCTGGTCATTATGCTCCAAAATGCTTCTGATGTACATTCCTCCATCACTTAGGCATAACATCTTTCTAGCTTGCTTTGGAGGTATACATGTATCCACGAAGTTTTCTTACCTCTTCTGATGACTCAGTTAGTAAATGATCCACATAGAGACAGATTGCAGATGCACTGCAGCATAGTAACAAAACCATGCACTTATTCAGTTAATGCTCACAAAATAAAACAAAAAAAGCAGATGTGAGGTATGGCCTACCCAAGAGGACCAAAGGATCGCCAAATAACATCCCAACGGAACTTCTGCAACCTACCAAAAAAATTATTATTATTTAACAGTAAAAGATGAGAAGCACCAACAGATAGCAGAAAACAAAACCGATGAGTGAAGCAGTTGTAAACATTTGTTTGTTCCTCCTTATCACTACTACTGTGTACAAGTTTCTTTTATTGTTTATCCGCTTAATTTATTTGGGCCCAATATTTGAGCCTCTAGATTCGAGTAGCTAGAAAATCCAAACTGAATACCAATGTCCAGAGTTTTATAATATGTTTCATTTCACTCTATATTTACCAATACGCAGAATCCTGTATGGAGCATATAAAATGCTTCAATCAGTGGTTATCAGCTTATCTAATAACTTTACCTCAACATGTAATATAGCCAGAAGATTGCCAGAATAACGCCAGTGTACCAGGAGTAATGGATCCATCTCCTGTGATGCATCGACTCATGAAGCAATCCTATGATGGCAAATGAGCATGCTAAAACAGCCATCCAGTCTGTAGAAGTTATTCAATTAAATAAGTTTACAGAAATGGTCCTCATAATTTGTGATATGTGGATAACAAGCAGATAATGACGGCAAAGGGTGCAAACAGAATATAAAGGGACTAAAATCCACAACTAATACAATAAGAATGAAGGAAAAAGTTCACAACATAAAATAGGAAGCAGAATCCTGACAAAAGAAGTGAACCTGCAGATATAATCATCCATGAGTAGATCTCCTCCATGAAGTAAGCGTGATACCGCTATTTATCAAGAACAACAAAAGGCACAGCATATTCAATGTTATAAAATTCAGAGGAAAAAAAAGAGCTAAGAATATTTCAATGTAATAAATCTTGAAAAGAGTAAAACACAGGCTTTCCACATAGCAAAGGCACTAAATCAAATGCAACCTTAAGACTCAGCTTTCTGGTAATAAAATAAAAGAATTGCACTAACAACAAAACGCTTACATGCAAGCTAGAGTAGAGTAGAAAGACCATTTGTTACAAGATAAATAAGGCTTCTTCAATATATTTTGAAACATACCAGTTCCCACGGAGATGAAGCCTGATGGACGATGGAGTACAAAAGAAACACGATGTAACAGAAGAATAGAGCAGCAAATACCCTCTATTTAACAAAAACAAAAACAAAAAAAATTAAGGTGTTAACATGATGAGTCCAATATAAATGTTATAGATTTCAATCAAATTAATAGAATGGTGTTGTGTCGTGTATGTACCCTCCATAAGCGACTCTGCTGAGCTTGACTCCTTTCTAGAGAACGAACCAGCTCTTCTTGCTCTGTGCATCAGAATCTAAGTCTTCATTAATTAGATGACCCAATTCGAATTTATTAAACATAATGAAAACTTTTAATTTTGTGTAATCGAAAATAGTTGAGGAAGATCGATCGTACCTTGAGGGTCCAAGGGACGAGAGTCTCTATCGTGAACCGGAAGAGACAAGTTTTCGTCTTCTTCATTGCGCAACTTCCTTGATAGTTTCTTCATTGCTCTATTTTTCCGATTCCTTTCTCTGCGCCGATTTCAAAACGTTTCTCGGAAAATCTTGTTATTAAACAATTCTCCTGCTCCTACATTTTTTACTTTATTATAAAAAGAAGACGTTTTTTTTTTTTTGTTTTTTTTTTTTATTGCTATTAGGTTCAGTTGATCACTTGCTCCTATACCTACTCACTTTTCATTTAAATCTCTGTACCTAAAAATCCTAAATTGTTACATTTTATACCTTATGCTTTTATTTTATGGAGGTTTTACATCACCGATAAACTAATAATAGAACTGAAATATATAAAAATTGCTCCTATAAAATCTAAAACATGGAATTATTAATTATAAAAACTAAAGTAAAAAAATGACACAAGTATTAAACCTTATTATTATTCAATTAATTTTATAGTTAATTTTCTTTAAATTAACAAATAATACTCATTATTTGATAATATACAGAGAGTTAACTGAAAATACTTAATTATCGTGAGAAATTAAAAACAACAAAATTATCATTATGTTTAAATAATTAATATGACTAAATAGTCTTAGTGTAAAGGTTTTTAATACTTTCAAGTTTCATCTGATACAAAATTCACATATATAATAATAATAATAATAATAATAATAATAATAATCATTTTATTAAATTTTATAATAACTATTTTATAAATTTCATCAATTTTTTTTACACTAACAATACATAAAAATTAAAGTCTTTTTGGTAGAGACTCAAAGTTAAAAATCACTTATTAAGTTAAAACAAATTCAGTGTCAATTAATCCCCTATGTGGTTGTATAAAATTTAACTCTTACGATAATGTTAGTGACTTACTGACTTTTAAGTAATTATTATATGATCTCTAATAGTTTATAGTTTTTTTATTTGTCAAGTTTTAGTTTTTACATTCGTAAAATGAGAATTATACTTATGTTTGTCTCTCACACTCACACATATTACGTATTAAGAGGGGAAAAAATCGTTGGATTAGTAACTTCAGTTTCATATTTAATACAAATTATAATTCTTATGGAATTTCCACTGATAAAAATAATTCTTATGTAATTTTCTTCCTTTTCTAATTAAAGATCATGTGCAACTTTTTTAAAGAAAAATCTCTTAAATTTTATAACTAAATATTTAATAATTGTAATTTGTAACTAAGTTATTTAATTTTTCACACAAACTTTGGAGTTCTAACAATAATAGTTATGTCAAAATTAGAACTACTTTTTTTTGAAAGGCAAAAATATCATTAAACTTGAGATGAGGCCATAAGAAATGACAACCCCAATGACAATATGTACACAAAAACCAGTACTGCATATATCAGTAGAACCATCCAAAAGTTAGATCTAATTAAAACTAAAATTAAGTTACAGAATCATATTTTAAGTTTAATTCAAATTCTTTGAACCTAATTAATTATTGATTGGAGTGATTTTACCTGCAGTCTGAGTACGCTTTATATAATAATAAAATATACATTAATTACAATAGTTGAACCATAACATTAATATATCAAATGACTCAGTACAACTTGGTCAGAAGAAAAAAAAGAACCTTGCAGAGTAAAATGCAATAAAATTTACTAACTTCATAATTTATTCTACAAATTTTAATCTTAAAAAACACTAAAATGTTACAAAGGTTTTTGTATGAATAGGTAACAAATCTATGTTAAGCTATTTTAATCGTTAAATATAATAATTTACCCTCCTTGTTTTAAAGAAAGACGAAATACAAGAAATCTTTTATAAAAAAAAAACGATAAATTAAATTTAAATGAAATTTTTAATAAAAATAATCTTTTATAAAGTGTTTTTTATTCTCTTAATTAAACAAAAAATGTCAATATTCGTATTTTCTGGACTCCCTTTCCTCTCATGTTAACCATAGTGTAAGAGGAAAAAAAAGCAGATAAAAGAAAATCAAGCCAGGTTTTGGAACAACAGTTTTTGTCACTCATCTCATACTGAGATGGTATTTTCCCTGTTCTGCATAACCTGTATTACGAGGATGAAAGAAGCTGAACCTAACAATCGCAATGAATCAGCGTACGTGTACACGATTGCCATGAGGTTAATCAACAAAGATGCTACTGCATTTGCTTAAATACACAAAGCACAATATCCATATATTTTAGGGGGTGGATTTTGCTCTCTGATTTGAGGAGATAAAGGCAACTTAGTTTGCAGGCATATTTAGAACCAAGTTGCGGCTGTCTTGGCATTCATCAACATTGCCACGGCTGTAATGCAAATTAGGACCACTAAGAAACTTCATGTTTATGTAGAATGTTACTAATCCTTGACAAAGTTGCAAGGAATAATGCAGAAACTCTAAAAATTCAAAATTCATGATTGGATCGTAAGTACTGCTGCCCCTACCAACTGAGCAGAGTTCCACACCCAAAAGCATAGCTTCAATACTGTTAAAATCAAATGATAACATTCATAACTATCCATTATCTCAGGCCTATAACAATGGACAAATGTTTGATATCCTACGATAAAATTTTGTTCAGTATAGATTCATTCCAGCTGTTTCAAGTAGCAGTACCTCAAAGACTCAAGCTATTCCCTTTCCAAATTTAGTTATATCATGTTCTTTTAAGAAGAAATTATTTTCCTCATCACCCCCAGCAACAAAAAAAAAAAAAAAAAAAAAAAAAAAAAAAAAAAAAAAAAAAAAAAAAAAAAAAAAAAA
>PYAF01000614.1:546521-575243 GCA_007407185.1 Glycine tomentella
CAGATATATAAGCAATACATAATCAATCTTCATCATCAATAACCTTGGTTCCCAAACCTTTGAGCTCATCCTTGGGGATTTCGACAACAGTAACAAGGGAATATAGCTCTTCCTTTGCATCCTCATCGTCGTTCCTCTTACGGGCAATGCGAACCCTAATCCTCCTCGGGACGCTCCGAATCCCCTGGCTCCACACAGTCTTATTCAGCTTCACATCCACTCTCACATCATTCGTTCCCATCGCTTTCTGAGCAAACTTCCTTATCTCCTTAATTGCTTTAGGAGCCTTCTTCTTGAATGTGCTGTGTGTTTATGCACATTAGAAACAAAATCCAGTAAAACATCTCACAATAATAAAATTACAGATATAGCATATAGTTAAGGGTGAGAATAATTCCAAAAACCCTAAATAGGTATGAAAGAAAGGTTGTGGATGAATACCAGCCATGCAAGCGTTTGTGGAGGTTGATGGTGTACTCTCGAGTGACGACCTCCTCTTTCCTACCCTTGGCCTTCTCCACCATTGTTACTTATTCACCTGTGTACATAAAAAAAAATACTCAGATTCGGTTTGTTTTGAACGAAACATATAAACACAAATAGTTTCCCTTGGAGCAGAGATTATACCTTTCAATTCGGAAAACGCAGCGATGCGGAGAGAGGAAGAGACGGAGGCACTAGAGGCAACTCAAGAGAGGGGTTTTCACATATATAAAACCCTAATGGGCCTAATGGGTGCAATATACGGGCCTCGGCATCTAGCCTTTATTCTTGAGCTTCTACTGTAAATGTTTATTATTATTATTATTATTATTATTATTATGGTAATTGGATGTCTAATTCTTTGATTTCTTAAAAAATATACAATATATCATGTTTTACTTTTATATTTATTTTAAAGGCTAAAATACAGGAATAGTCTTTTAACTTCTTTTTTTTTTCCAAATTGGTCTTCTAATTTTTAAAAGTCTTAAAATAATCCCCTTATTTTATTCATGATAAGTTAGTCATTTTAAAAATTTGATCACTTTCAATTTTTGAACATGATCTTGAAATTTTTTTTATTGATTCAAGACACAAAACTTGTTTCATTGTATTTACCTACATGAAAACTAAAGAATTCAACTAATGTTGAAAAAAACATAAATGTACTGAATAATAATAAAATAATGTGACATTAGATTTTTATGTCCCTAGTTGATTGTGAGACTCGCTTTTTTATGTAGTCACATTTTTACCTTGTTTATGTCTATTTTTTGTTTGATCATTAGTTGATTTTCATAGTTTTCATGTAAATGAATCTAATGAGATAAATTTCACATCTTCAATGAATAAAAATATGTTCAAATTTGTGTTAAAAATCAAAAATGATAATTTTTTTGAAATGACTAACTTGTCATTAGTTAAATACGTAAGGAGACCATTTTAAAAATTAGATAACTAAATTAGAACAAAAAAATAAGTTAAGAAACTATTCTTATATTTTAGCCTCTTTAAAATAAATATTAATTTTTTTTTGTCTTAACATTCCAATTCATCAGGACAAAGATCAGGAGATAAGTAAAATCTAATACAAAATTATTTTCACCAAGAATCAAACTCACAATTCAACCTTAATTATTAATTTGATTCGTATACTTGCCTACATTTTTAGTTCTTGAATGAACAAATTCATGCCTTTTGATTCATAATTTTTTTAACTCTAATAACTTCTTTGATTCATATGGATTAAATTTGGATATTAGAGTATTTACAACAATTTATGCAATCAATTCGACTATACTTTCTTGGTAACTCCATTAACTTTGGTTTTTATAACTAGATCTGAACATTCAGTCGGATAGGTCGAATTTGGACCCAAAGGCACAATCTGCTAGAAATTGAATTCTCAATTATATGGCCCGTATCCAATCAATTTATCATCGAGTTGGTGTGGGTTCGGGTTAAACGGATAAGATCGGGTGGGTTAACTCGGGTTTGGACCTATATTGGTCCATGTTAGTTTTTTATTTTTTTTTTATATTTAACCAAATATTTTTAATCAATTTTTCTAACATGAAACAGGCCTTTACTGGTCTTGCAATTGACGGTTTAAAATTTTAATTTCATTAGCCCATCAACACTTTTTAGGGATTATTGTCCAATTCCATAATTGATTTATTGTAATTTTGAGCCACAATTATTATTTGAACCTTAGCAAAAAAAAAAAAAATCTTTCTATTTTTACTCGTTAAGTATACCGTGATTCTTGAATTGAGCCATTCAAACATTTAATCATAATGAATTAGGAGTAAAGCTACAAATACTGCAAATTTGCAGAAGAAATAAATCAAAATTATTACAAAATTGACAATTTAAAGGAAATAATTGCAAGGTCCACAACTATGATTCGTTCTCCTAAACAAAAAAGAATAAGAACAATTATTTCCTTTAAATTGTCAATTTTGTCTCAGCTCATTCACCTCACAACTATGATTGGTTCTCCTAAACAAAAAAGAATAAGAACAATTAGTAAAATATTTATGATAAAAACAAGCATATTGTATAAGCAATAACGAAAGCCACAAATTATTAGCAGCACACAATCAAGAAACCTATTATAACTGAAAATAATCCCATATCATCAGAACCATAAATAGTAAATGTAAAAACTATACAATAATCTACATAGATAGGAAAACTGTTCACTTAAGTGATAACCAAATATGCTGCATAAAGCACATCGAAAACCACATCAAAAACGCCCAACACCATAACGATCCCGAGCTCATTCCCAACTTCCACACCCGGGAGAAAGATATGGAGATGATGTTGAGATGGAGAAAGAGCAAAGAGAGGGGTAAGCGAAAATTGGGTTGAGATGGAGAAAGAGAAGAGAGAAAAGGGTAAAGAAAATAAATGCAAGAGTCCACAAAAAATTTCAGCTCATTCTCCTCACAGTTATGATAAACAAAAAAGAATAAGAACAATTAGTAAAATATTTATAATAAAAACAAGCATATTGCAAGGGTTGACGACACCAGGGTTAGGGTAGAGTGAAAGCCAAAATAATTAGAGTAGCTTATATACGAAAGTTTTTTTTTATTTATAAATAGTCATTTTTATCCCTTAATGTTTAGAACGCTGATAAATTCATTCTTGAAAGATGAAAATTCAAATTTTAGTTTTCAAAAGTGTAAAAAATGTGATAAATTCATCATTCCGTTAACTTCCATCTATTACTGTTACTGAAAGAGCCTACATGACACATAAGGACAAAAATGTCACAAAAATGATTTCCAACTTGGTTGTTGAATAGATTTTGGACAAAAATTTTAGTAAGTTACCATTACCATTGGACAAAAATGTCAGTAATTTCCTATTGGACCTAAATGTCAGTAAGTTACCATTCAACAAAAATGTCAGTAATTTTTCATTGGACTAAAATGTCAATAGTTTTTTTTGGACCAAAATGTCAGTATATTTTCATTGGACCAAAATGTCATTAAGTAACCATTTGACTAAAATGTCAATAATTTTTCATTGGATAAAATATCAGTAATTTTTTATTGGACCAAAATGTTAGTACGTTTCTATTGGACTAATTTGTTATACCCTAAATTTCGTTTCATTTTAAGGTAGAATATAATTTAAGAGTAAATCTTTCGTCATTTTTTATCGTTGCAAGTATAATAATAACATTACAATAATCACTTAAAATAATAGGGAAACAAACATAAGTTAAAAGAAATATAATAATAACCATAATTTGTCTGTCAAAATAGAAAATATCAAAAACAAACAATCATACACTATTGTGACAGATTATTATGATTATTAATCAATTTTATATTTCTTTTAACTTATGTTTGATTTCTTATTTTGGTCAAATGGTTACTTAATGATATTTTGATCAAATGGAAATGTACTGACATTTTGGTCCAAAAGAAAGTTACTGACATCTTAGTCTAATGAAAAATTACTGATATTTTGGTCCAATGATAACTTACTGACATATTGATCTAATAGAAAATTATTGACATTTTCGTCCAATGGTAACTTACTGATATTTTCGTCCAAAATCTATTCAGCAGCCATACTAGTAATCATTTTTGTGACATTTTTGTCTCTCCATGTCACTAGATTCTTTCATTAACTATAACATACAGAAATTAATGGAAGAATGAATTTGTCATACTTTTTACATTTTAAGTAACTAAAATTTGAATATTCATATTTCAGGAACGAATTTATCAGTATTAAACATATTCAGGAACGAAAATGATTATTATTATTTTTTTTTTTTAATTGTTTAAGTGATGTAATCCGTCGGGGTTCGGGTATTGCGATTGACAAGAATCATGAACTGAGCTCGACCATGTAAACCCGTTTTAATCCAAATACATTAACCCGACAATCCCGTCTATCCGCTTTAAATGGCCTGCTACTCTCTCGAATTGGGCATGGGTAGGTTGGTTTTGGACGGACCAATGTTTTTCTCTCACCCCTAGTTATAACCATGCTACAATCTTTTTTTTAGAAAATATTCACAAAATATAAATATTGTGGAAGAAAATTTAGTAACTTAAAATTGTCAGAATAGTTTACAATTTATTTGAATTCTGAAAAATAAATTATTTTTTAATAAAAAAGTGACTCAAAATTAATCTTTTATAAAAGTTAATTGGAATAATTTCTACTTTTACAAAAACCCTTAAAAAAATATTCTAAACACTGCCTAATTTTATAAGTATATTTACATTTCTTTTTTCTCTTAAATTATTAGTTGAAAAGAAAATTGATATCCAATAACATTTTGACAAAATATTATTTTGAATTGACTTAAATATGTTTTAAATTCGTTTTGAAAAAAAAAATATTTAAGCCAAAAAATTTTCAAAACGAATTTAAAACATCAATTTTTTTATATAATTAATTCTATCAAAATCTAAACCAAGTGAATACTCTCCTGAAAGTTAACATAAATTTCTGCTCTTTTCCCACACTTGAATCAATGTGCCTTGAATCACCAACCCTCTTATTTTGCTCCTAAAAGGTAAAAGGCGATGAATAATGGAACTGGACAAATAAAGGGCATACAGTTTCCCGTTCCTTTTGTAAAAAAGCAAGAGTAGCTGCACGATACAATCCTCTGCAGCACAAATCAATGTACATTTGTTTCATTTCAAGCCTTCATCGGGGCCACGTAAACAGACCTAATTTGCCTCCTAAGTCATCACTAACCAATACATTACAAAACCTAGTCTCACAATGTTATGTACGTTTGGTGTCTTTAGTGAAATAAAGAATTGCAAGTGTTGGAAAACTTCTAATTAGCGGCTCTGCTAAGCAAATGTCTGCTATTATTTTGGGTACGTCTCCACAAACTGAATGCCAAAACTGCTAGGCCAGTAACTCCTGCCAAAATCTGTCACAAAAAACTGTAATATATTAATATGGTTGTTTCCTATACATCTAGGCATATATATATATATATATATATATATATATATATATATATCTCTACCTACATGAGGCTTGTATATAACTGACCTTTGCTTCTCTGCCATAGTTAGTTCGAGCAGACTGGAGTACTGATTTCAGCAATTGTAAAGGAGAAGCCTTGGGCATTAGAATCACAACAGTATACTTGTTTTTGCAAGGAAAAGGCAATATTCTTTTTAGTGCAAACTGTGCAGTCGATGGTGTAAGGGATGATCTAACTTTTGATCGCCCTTCATCTTGAATCTGCAGCAGAGAGAATTGCACAATTAACAATTAATAATATATTTATATGAGTAAACATGATTCCATAAACTATGCAATCATCACAATATGCAACATACAAACACTCAAACAGTTCATCAGTTAATTAAATAAACGCAGCTTATGTCAGGATCCATGGTAGGGTTTTGGGGGGGGGGGGGGGGGGGGGATGATTATTTACTTTTAGATCATACGGTGCAAGCAACATCTCAATGTCACATTCAATTGTCAGAATCAAAATCCATTAAAAGAGAGAGATTTTTTTACATATATTTATTCTAAATTTCATTTCAAACTAAACACTGGCCATAAAGCCTACAAGTTAGAATTAATTGCTTTCTGATAGCTTGAGGAAAACCAAAATACAAATAGTAATCGTCATGATAGATAGCATCTCAATTTATTGAAATGGAAAATACAAATACAAAGACAGTGTAATAGTGACTAACCTCAAAAGAAGTGCCCACATCACCAGAATAGACTCTTGATTGATAGCTGTGCAAAATCCTATCCAGCCAGTAATAATTTTCCTAAAAGACATTGCAAATAAGAAAATAAGAAATTGAGAGGGTAATGTTACTTCCATCCCTTTCATCCATGAATCTGAATGCTTTTGTGGATACAAGAGATGTAGAGATACAGGAGCTTATAACTTTTATCATTGTTTACAGATGAGAATTGAGATGGGGATTATTAGAATTCATATGTCCAGGTCTATCTATTTTGTTCCATTGACTCCATAGGAAAAGGCTACAATGCTAATAAGACAAACTTCAAGAGACTAACTAACCTGCAGTCCATTCTCATGAGCTCGTTGCTCAATTTCAAGTATGGTTGAAACATCCTGTTCTGAAGGCCCTTCTTCTTGAAGGCGTAACATTTCATCCAAAGCAATATCTACCTGTAAAAGATTTACAAGACAGTAATTTTCACCAAGTTATGTATTGAAAAGTTCACTTATTTTACATATGAAGGAAGCTTGCCAGCTTGGAAGATATCTCTGGATCACAAGAGAAATTTATGCTAATGTCTCCACGAACGTCACCTATTCTTGAGGGTTTATTACCACCAAGAAATACTGACACACCTACAGAGTATATCTGATGCAGAGGTAAAGCCTTAGAAATAGTAGAATACCATCTATGACAACTGAAGGAAAGAGATAGTAAAGCATATACACCTGCCCATGCTTGAAACGGAGAACCTGCATTATCTTTGTTTCAAGAAGCTTGCTCAAGAACCCAACAAAGTGAATCTCTTCCACCTGCCAAATCAAGCCCCCAACCCCCATACAGGACCAAACACAGATTATGCATGTTATTTGTAAGAGTCAGTAAATACACTTTATATTTATTAATTTATAGAAATTTCATAAATTCAGAAACTAGGGGGCGGGGGGGGGGGGGGGGGGAATAACACACCATGGTCCCATTCTTCAGCTCCACAGGAAAGCATATCTGCACCAAACACTGTGCTTCTACCATGGGGCTCCAAACCACTTCTCTACAAGCACAATATGGTTTATTTAGAAGATGCATCCACTGAATCCTTCAAAAGTGTATCAGCATCCATGCACATTTGTTAATGTAGAAAAATGTTTGTAACATCCAGATTGTCAAAAAGATGCAATAGAGAAGTGAAAATACAGTCTTTTTTAAGATATGATACCTAAGCATGGTCTATTTTTTTTTCTTTTGTAAAACAAAGTACAGTTCATTTGAGAGCCTAATAAAATATTCACATCTTTTCCTGTCGGTACAACACAATTATCATAACACCTTTTGTTGGTGAACACAGTGCATTGATGTACCTATGGATTGATGTCGGAAAAGTGAAAGGTAATCCTTTCAGTTCATCGCGGTTAAAATGCATAACCGGTTCAGGAGGTTTTGGAATTCCGCCCTGCATGGAAAGAAATCAATAGGTATAGAATAGAATAATTCAAGGTCTCTTGGCTTTTGTTTAATGGATTCATACTCACTAGGTACTGCAATATCAAGGGCATTGCAATAGTGGGATCAATGTTCCCAACAATCACAACAGTAAAAGTTGATGGATCTTTGAAACATGTGCTGAAGAATTCAGAAGCTTTCCGCGGATCAACCTTTTGCAAGTCACTTTTTCTAATAGGCTGCAAAACAGACAATATGCGGAAAGTCAAAAGTAGATCATTTAGTCAATGATTTAATTGATGTCAGAAAATAGTCATACCCGGAAGAAATAAGAGTTTCCATAGTTAAGCTCCTTTACACGGTTTGTAAAAGCAGTATATGGATCCCTATCTTGAGCAGATACTGCTTCTTCAGCCATTTGCATGACTATTTTTACATCTTCTTCACCTGGTGTTAAATTTGTAGTAAACAGCTGATAAACAAGCTGGAAAATAAAGAAATAAATGAATGACATCAGAATATGTAGAAAGAAGATAAGCATAACATAAAATAGTGGAATTGACATGTGCATGTGTTGGGAATACAGAATAGAAAACAGAGAAAACAAAAGATATATTACGCCCTGCTTACTTCTGTTTTTTCTTGTTTTAATTTTCTTTTTCACTTTTAATAACAAAACTGATACACTGTTTTCAAAGCTTTGTATAGGAAACATAAAAAAAGTTGTTTCATTGTTTCCTGTACAAATATTTGAAACCAAGGTGTCAATTTTGTAATTAAAAGCATAAACAGAAAATGTTTTCTCAAACTTTTGCTAATTATATCAAATATACCTGCAAAGCAGTTTCTAGGTCTGAAGGTGAACAATCACCATAAAAAGTTCTCATATATGCACCAATCTTGGTACCTACTTCAGCTCTCTTGCCAGCAAGCATATCCATTAGGACAGATGGTCTATAACCAAACACACCAATTTCTCCAGCAATAGTAGGTCCCATTGAACAAGAGAAGTACTCATTCTCTGGGAGTTCAGATAAGCCCCCATATGAATACCCTGTGAAGATAACCTGTTAAGACACATATATAGATTAGAACTGATATACTTATTCATGCTAAAATTCTAACATCACCATTAATAATGAGACACCACTCATAGAAGTATGAGTACCAACTGATGCCTAATCATAAATGCATATGTATGCTAATTCAAATTTTGAATTAGTAAAAAACATGGAAACTCAAATCTCTTGCACTACAGGCAGCATAAGAAGCTCCAGTTTAATTTTATTTTGGTTCAGATTACTTCATTCCCTTTTCTTTTGGATTTCGGACAAATATGATTGACGGATTGCCCTTTCAAAGACATATTTGAAATTTTCTTAGTTTCAGATACTAATGTAACAATGTTATATACTTTTAGGGACAAAAATAGTGGTTTACACAATATCTTAATTACAGCTAACAAAACTAACATTCTTACAAACTAACATTTGCCGATTAAACACAATATCTTAATTATACTCTGTTAGGGTCACATCATATAATTTAACAAATTTGAAGCAAGTTGTCATTTGATACTATAACCAGATTGATACAGAAGTTAGTCAATGTCTATTCAAGAAATATGAATGAACTATGGCCATGATAAATTTTATAAGCAATGCCTATGAGGATTGGAACCTGGTCATCAAGAAAGTCTGTACGCTTATAGCAGATCCGCATGCCATTTGACAGAATCAGTTCAGTAGCTCCAATATTTGAATATTCCAATTCCTGCACAACATGCCTAATTTGAAGACGGGGAGGGAATGAGATTAGAATGTGATTTCCTAAACATAAATTTAACTGGAAAAAAGAGCAGACTAGTCATAATCATTGCACAGAAGAGGCCACAATCCAGAAGTTCATAGAAATTCGATCCATATGATAGTTTAATGACTGGTATACTAAACCCTTCATTACATATGGAGTACCAGCTGGTTAAACAGATGATATTGGTTATCAATGCTTAGAAAAATCAAGATTTTAATGAAACAGGGTTTAACAACAAAGTAAATAAAAAGAACCATCAAAGGCTTCAAAGCTTAATGCTTTACACATTTGTAAGATCTTTTGATAATGACTAAAACTGTAAGTGTTAGCTCATAGGAAGAACAGGAAGAAACATGTCATTGCCAACCACTCTTTCATAATAGGATAAAGTTACAAAGTCTGCCTAAAACAGCTACCTAGGACTCTAGGAGCTACTTAATAACAGCAGAGGGGAAACTTGATTAAGGGAATTGACAACAAGGATTACAAGGATATATGCACATGTGACTATATGGGGTGGGCCAGAAATCAGAGAGCAAAGAACTATATTGGCAAATGAAAATGTAATCTACAAAATAGAGAAAGACATTCATGGTTGAATTGAACTCACCCCATATTTGGCTTTGTAGTGACAATTTCTTCTGGAACATGTTCATCGTCCCAAGGAGGGATTCTACCCTCTTCCTCAAGAAGATTGACTTTCTTGACAACATTTTTCAGATCATCAAGCACAGCAAATGGTTGGGGCTCAATAGTCTTTATGACACAGCTACACGATGTCCTTAATTTCTCGGAACACTTAGAGACCTCTAATGTTGATATATCTAATGGATATAATAACTAATATAAGCTCAATTATAAGGCCTCCCAAACTTGATTTATCCAGAAATTTAATATCAAAAGAAAAAAGCAGAAGATATATCAACTCACGTGGTAGAAGAGTCTTTTGGAGTTGAGCCTCATACTCAATCCCAATGACAGGTTCATTGTGGAGAAAATGCTGCATGAACATAGAGAACATTATCTCCAAAATCACCCATAGTTTGTTATGAGCCATTTTAATATGGAAAAAAAAAATACTTGTAAATATTCATCTCTCAAGCTGGTAGATTGAATTTGATCACGCTCCAAATAAGCAGATTCAATCTCTGACATTAATAGGGCACGGACTACAGATATTTCACGCTCTGAAAAGCCATGAAGTCTTGCCCTTGCAACCTAAAATATAGCTGTTATAAATATCAAAATAAAAGGGGAGAAAAGAAGGAAACTGAAAGAAGAAAATGGAAAGAGAGAAAGATGAAGAAACTGCAACTTAGGTCAAGATGAAAAAAATACCTCTATTAACATTGATTCCAACGCTTCGATAGTTCCTTTTCTTTTACAAGATGAAGTCATTATATTGGCCTTTAATGGACGGACTAGAACATCAGCAGCCGCAGAACAGGAGAAATAGGGTGGATCATTTCTACGTGCTATTTTAAAGAACCTCTGGTTTAAGGCATAGAGGAACATGGATTCTGCAAGTAAATTACGGTAGTCTTTTACTGTTTTAAGCTCATCTGCTGGCATCTTATAACTAATCATCACTGCAGACTGTTATTAGGAAAACCCAAAGTAAAGTATTATTCTCCAAGCAAGATAAAATTACTAACAAAAATCCTATAACTTGCACTAAAAGTTAATGATTCGTTACTTACTTACCCCAGCAGCTTCGGATTCAACAAAACATGAAAAACGTGGCTCATCATGTGATGGAACCTGGATTGTTGGTATAAGTGGAGGATCAGGATCTGGAATTTTCTGGCCAAAATGAGTCTTTATCAACTCAATTACATCCTGCAATTATAATAGGGAGAGCGATTACAGAAAGCACAATCACAACCAAACAAAACTGCATATTTCCCATACAAACATAAGAAGAGATAAAGAACCAAAGCACCTGTGCATCAGAAAAATCTCCAACTGCTATAACCGCCATATTGCATAAATGGTACCACTTCTTGTAAAAATGCTTCACAGTCTCAGAAGAAACTGTCCGAATCACTCTCTCTAGTCCAATTGGCAACCTTTCAGCATACTGCAATTCATTACAAACTTTATGAAATACTAACATCAATTGATAAAAATAAAAAAAAATTCTCAAACTCAAAAATACATGTTCTAACCATTTTAATTAACATTGACTAATAATAGCAAGTAGCAAGTGTTGGATACAGGCACCTTTGAACCTTCCATCATCAACATCCAATGAGCATCCTGCAGCCTCCCCGTGGCATTTCTGCTTCCTCTGTACTCTTCCATGACAGCTCCTCTTTCCTTCTCCAAGTCATCCTTCGAGACTCGAATCTACACACGCAGAACAATCTTAATAATAAAAACTAGAATAATAAAACAGAGTTATCCAAACAGAGCATTCTGCGTGTAATTGACACGATACCTCTGAACTGAATTCGGCCAACACAGAAATGGCCTGAGACAACAGCTCCGGCTTGTCGACTGGAACGAGGAGCTCGTAAACGGTGTCGTCGGCGGAGGTGACGGCGTTCTGACAAGCGCCGAATTCGGCTCCGATACTCTCGAGGAACTTGATGATGTCGTGATTGGTGTATTTCTTGGTGGCACTGAAAGCGAGGTGCTCAACAATGTGGGCAACTCCGCGTTCATCCTCTTCTTCGAGAACTGATCTGCCGTGACCGAATTCACAACCAGCGATTCAGCATTGAATTGAATTATTCAGAATTCAGAATATAGGAATGGAGAATTAGGTTAGGTTAGGTTATTGATTGTTACCCGGCCTTGACGGCGAGAGCGAGAGCGGCTCGCATGCGAGGTTTGGAATTGCAGCGAACGTAGTAGCGAAGGCCATTGTCGAGTGTGCCGTAGTCGACGCCGACAGGTTGGTCGGAGAGGAGTTGGTCCATGTCGGCGTTGACGAGCTTGAGGGATCGGAATCCTTGTTTCTTCGAGATCGGAGGTGCAGAAGCCGGAAGTAATTCCATTCTTGTTGTTCTTCAGTCTTTCCCGAGACGAGAAGAAATGTGATATTCTGTGCCACTTGACCACCAGTGCCAGTGACGTTACTACCCACTCTGTCTCTGTGTATGTATGTAAGTATCTTCCTTCGCTTTTTTATCTCTCTTTCTTTTTCCAAAATAAATAAACGTACGTTCGCAACTTTCCATCGGGCTCCACCCGAATACATCATTAATTATTTTACATATAAATGTGATTAATTTTGCATCTAAAATGTGGTTAAATGTAAATGAACATAATCATATAGTAATTATCAGGCTAAAATACATATTTAGTTTAGTGTTTGTTCAAATTGATACTTTATGTTCCTAACATTTTCAAATTAACATAGAAAAGAATAGTTATACGTCTGTAGTGTTTTTAATAATTACAAAATCTTATTAAACTTATACATTTCTCTGAAAAGCGAAGTTGGGCTCGGAATTAGCACACCCCACTCAAAGCCCACATTGAGTTGAATTGACTCAACAAAAATAGTAACTTGCACAGTTGCTACATACTTTATCTTTATTTAGCTTGGTCCAAAGTCCAATTTGGGAACTCTAGCTGGAATCGTTGCTTTATATCTAGGATACTCATAGAACACTAGGGTCTATCAAATGAGCCAACCACTAAACTTAAAGAGAATTTATTGGTCGCAAACAAGCAATTACTAGAAGTATTCCAGAATAAAGAAGAAATTTCTTAATCAAAAGATGTGACCACTTAATTTTCTCTTAGTAAACGAGTCAAGGTAAAAATTGTTTATTACCAATACGAAAGGAATTACTCTCTTTGGATCTAATTGTTAGATTACATTTATCTTTACATTATTTTGTATTTATTATCACAAGAAATTTATAATTCTCTTTCCATATCATAAATAAAGATGAGATGTGATCATCTAAGACGTACAATATTACATACTTAAACATTGTTATATGGTATCAGAGTTTAGGTTATTCTTGATAGAGAAATAACAAAAGTCCTGCTCCATCGGGGAGCAACTGTCATGATGGACCTCTTTGCTAATCGTCCTATTTCTAGTGACTTATTTTCACATTTTGGTAGACCTTTCTTCTTCACTTATTTCCCTTTTCGATGTAGCGTTCCATTCGCATGAACAATAATATACACGCTGCAAGCACACTTCCATTGCCACCATGCAGCCATCACGCCGGTGTGGCCCTCTGATCAAAAGTGCCTCTCTCTAGAGAATCCAATGCCACTAATCTTGTCACTGTCCGTTGCTGCACGTGCCCCCACATGTTGCCTCTCTCTAGCGTGTGCAACTCACACACTCGGCACTAAACAATGTGTGACATTGTTTTTGGCAACACCCATCTCTGGCAACCTCCCCATCATGCTCTTTCTACTTCGATGAACTTGTTTGGCAACTTTGTGACACTATTTGGCCTCGTTTTGTTCCTATTTCATTGTTGTTTGGTTGACCAACAATCCAGCGACTGCACCATCATGATTCACTTCCTCCTGTGTGACCACACCACTGGCTTTATCTCTTTTCAAAGACCTTTTTAAGCTTTTCTAGTGACCTTTTCGAAGATTGTCACGTCATGTGAAGTTCATGCACACGACGCGAGATGCAGCTTCGACCAACGTCACACTGATCTTCTCTCCCTCCACCTCAAGGCATCCCTAGTGAATCTTTTTTGCTTTTTTTCCATAGGTGAACAATACTCGTCCTCATTGCCAAAGACTGCTACAATGTCCACGTGTGGGACCAACTCAAAACACCGTTGCACACGACACCACGTAGGGCCCTGACACACAAGGTCCACACACACGAGTGACACATCTCCGACAAACATCACACTGGTCTCCATTGTCATTGCAAACCTTCGTTGGCTGCTACCAAGCCATGTTTATCTAGCATAACAACACGGCTCGAACCAACTTTAGTTTCTATCACGTTGAACACATTTTGTAACAAGCTCGATTCATATGAAATATATCCTCTAGCTTAAGGGGAGTGTTAAATTACATTTATCTTTACATTATCTTGTATTTATTATTACATAGAAACTTATGATTTTGATTGATATTTTAATTACCTAATAATCAGTAATTGATTGATATGTAATCAATATTGATTTTGATTTTTCCATTATAAATAAAGATAAGATGAGATGTGATTATCTAAGACACAATATTACACAATAAAACACTGCTATACTAATAAAAGCTTTAATACTAAAAACTATTTGAAGAATAATAAGAGCCTAAAAAAATGTTTACAAAATTATTTGCATCCCATATCTTGCTAGTACTTCATATTGTCCATACATTTATTTAGCTACAAAGTAAGAGCATTTAAGATAAGGGGTTGAATTCTTCTATCAAGAAAAAAGGAAGAGTGTGAGATAGTGACAATGCAGGTAGGCTACAATAACAAGTTCCCTAGAATTGTAGATTATGCAAACATAAAACAAGCTTACACTATTTAAGGCAAAATATCCAAATCTGTAAGCATACATAGAGTGCTGCTAAATGACTAATGACTTATGAGCGACAGGTTGGTATGACTGAAAACATGACTTCTGCAGCCCTTAGATTAGACTGTTTCCTTTTACCCATAAAAATTTGGCTGATAGCCTATATAAATCTAACCATTCCTCTATCCTTTCAATGCAAAATAACGGCAACGACCTTGGTATGAAGACCATTTTGTAACGGGGCCAACCCCATGTCATTTATAAACTCATTCTGTTCATTGTTCAATGAATGAGGCGATAATTATGTATCGATTTTTTACTTTTTTTTTTCAAAAAAATGTCTGCTTCATAAAATAAATATTTATTTTAATAGATCTCCAAATATACAAGTAATGAAACAACAGGGATGAATAATGCAAAAATATACATGTGCTAAAACAAGAGCAGGACAAAGATCTATACAAAGAAATACAACAAAAATGCCTAAAGATCTATACAAAGAAATTTGAGGAAAGAAACAACTATCCACAAGGTGGCTTCTTCCAGACAGTTAACTATTGTCATGATATTTTGTAATGCTGACCCACAGTTCATAAACAAATCCAAAGAATAATGCTTTTTATGATGAGTGATGAATTGTCTGGTTTCTTCCAACTGCATCCACTTTGCCAACGCAGTTTGGAAAAACTTTTCCTGATACCAATGCAACCATAGTTCATACTCCCCTTTCGGACCCCTCATCTAGTTTCTTCCAACTTTCTCTAGTTTGCCAATACATCTGGGAAGTACTTTTTATCAATATTTTGTGTAGTTTAACATCTGATGTTTATTCTTCCTTCAACAAAAAATATTTAAAATCTGCCAATGTCCGACACCACTTGTCTATTCATAAACCTACGATACAACAAATCAAAGACGACTACCCTTTCCATAAACAAGAAACTACAATACAATGAACCACTTGTCTCTGAACTAGATGCCATCAGAGACCCAAGTATCTTTGATTCCTTCTTTCCATATTCCCCATCTCAATCTAACTCTTGGGAATTTGCTTCTGCACGCAGAGATCAGGCTGCCAGCAACATATGAATCAACATCACGGTGGATGAGCAGTGAAACATCAGATAATTCGGTGCTTTTATCCAAAACAGAGGAAATAAATGCAAGGGTAACCCCCATTTCATGGACCACTAGATGTGCAATAAGTTCTTTTATCATCTTCATCCCAATCCCATCTTCCAAACCTCCTCGGCTGAAAGAATTCTCCATCACACGCCAAGCTCCAGGACCTAAATTTAGATATGTTATGTTTGGAAAACAATCCAACAAAGTATCAATCCCAAACTCTGCCACATCAACCTGTTCTGTTCTTCCCACCAAATCCAAGGTAAGTCTCTTCACCGTGCTGCAATGGCGAAACATGCTAAACAAAAAACCAAGCGAGAGGCATTCTACACTAAGCTGAAGGCATCGTATATTAGCACAATTTTTCAACCTGAGCTCATCAGTATTCTCAAGGGATAGACTAAAATTGGACAGGGAAGGGGCTTCAAGGACAACCAACCTCGGTTTGATGCATCTGAGATCAAAATCAACAAGGCAAGGTGCACATATAATCAAAGAAAGTGGAGCATTTGAGACTGACCATTGACAAGTGGCGAGGTGTAAGAGATTAATCTTAGGCTCCTTTAGTCCTCCAACCCCAATAAGATTGAGTTGTGTCAAGTTAGGGAAACAGGCATTAATCCTGCTTAAGTCCTCATCATCTAGTCTCACAAACTCAAGGGTCAAATATGTCAACGTTGGCATCAAACACAAACCATCCACGGATAACCACGCATTCCTCACAACCAATTTCACAAGATTACGACCTGCAGAAAATACATCACACATTTCCGTGAGAGACCAGGAAGACAAAAAGTAAAATGACAAAAGTTAGACACATATACTTATGGTATGTTTGGATGGAAGAAAAGAAAATAGAGAGGAATACAGTACGTATTATTTTGCTTGATTGAAGAGAAAGTGAGAAAGAAAAAAAAATGTTGACTTCTAATAAACAAAAATTCAACTTTTTCTTTCTTTCCTCTTTCCTTTATATTCAAATGTCTACATTTTTGGAATGTTTAGTATGGAGAAAAGAAAACAGAGAAGAAAGAAAACAGAATAGCACTGTATTTCCTTGTGCTTGATTGGAGAGAAAATAAAAGAAAAAGAGAGAAAAATTGTCTTCTTGAAACAAAAATTCAAAGTTTTCCTTTCTTCCATTTTCTCTTGAATTCAACTTTGAAATTTTGATTTTCTCTCATTTTTTTTCACCTCAACAAATGGATCCTTTCTTACTTCCCTGAATTTTCATTCACCATACCAAACATACCATTAGCTACTTTCAATACTATTCTTCAACCAAAGTAAACCTATGCTAATCTTTAATACAAACTACAAACTTTAATTTTAAATATTTAAAATACAAGAAAAGATACAAACTACGGATTAAAGACGCCAAACTCAAATTCTGATTGAAAAAAAAAAAATACAAGGGTAAATGAGAATTCAGAAGCTAACACGTGGAAGAGATGAGCGAGAGAGCTTCGGATCGGCGCCAACAAGACTGGACCCAGAAATCGGAGACGGAGAAGGATTTGAGAGAGTCGGAAACAGAAGGAAGCCAGTCTCTGATGAAGTTCATATCGGTGAGGTAGAGATCGTCGGCCTCGTCCTCGACGTCGTCGAAGGAGACGCCGCCAAGGGCGCGGTCGACGCCGAGCGACACGGATTCGAAGTTGCCGGAGCGGCGCACGAGGTTCGTAATGACGGTCTTGAAGGGGGTGACGAGGTGCTTGGTCTCCGGCGAACGGGACTTGAGGTAGCGGGACATGGAACACACCAGGTTCAACCACTGAACCTCGTACGACGCCGCGTTTAGGCTCTTCGAAATCACCCTGCACCGCGCCACATCCGTCGTGTCCGTAAAACAACTCAGAATTTCCGCCAACACCGAAGCTGGAAGATCCTCCATCATCCCCATGGGAATTCCCAAATTGCATTCAACATACAGAGTCAAGAGTGTCTTTTCTTTTCTTGCGCCTTATATGACCGTGGAATTTTAACTATTTTATAATTTTTTTTTCACGGATAAATAATCAAATCCTTTCATAAAAAAATATGGAATAACAAATTAGTGTCTTTTTTAAAGATAAAAATACAATAAATTATCTTATAATTAAATTTAGGATAAGTAACCATTTTCGTCCCTGAATATGTAATGCACTGACAAATCTGTTCCTGAAAGATGAAAATTCAAATTTTTGTCCCTGCAATGAAAAAAATGTGACAAATATATCCATCCGTTAACTTTTGTCCATTAACATTAATATCAGGGATGAATTTGTCAATGCACTAATACACTACACATTTAAGGATGAATTTGTCAGTTCTTTATCCAAAATATAATTTAATCTTCATATTCTCTCTTTTTTAATCATTACAAGCATAACATTATAATAAACACTTAAAAATTAGGAAAACAAACATAAGTTAGAACAAACATAATAATAAACATAATATTAATTGATAAACATAATTTGATTGTTGTTCTGAAATTTCTATTATAACAATACTAGATAATGATAAAATCAAGTTGAGTCTCATTTTTTTACAAGAATTAATTTAATGACCGTGTATTTTAATTTATTCGAACCTCATATTTTGGATAAGTATTATAAGTAAAAACAAACATAATAATAAGCATAATATTGATTAATAAGCATAATTTGTTTGTTATTCTGAAATTTCTATTATAACAATATTAGGTAATGACAAAATCAAGTTAGGTCTCATTTTTTTGTAAGAATTAATTTAATGACTGTGCATTTTTTTTTGGTCTCAAATTTTTGATAAAATACTGTCACATTAGAAATTTCAAAGCAAAAATATGAGATAATACTTACCCAAAATATGAGACTCAAACAAATTAAAATGCACCGTCATTAAATTAATTTTTACAAAAAAATAAGATTCAATTTGATTTTGTCATTATCTAATGTTGTTATAATAAAAATTTCATAACAACAAACAAATTATGCTTATTATTATGTTTGTTTTAACTTATGTTTGTTTTCCTAATTTTTAAGTGTTTATTGTAATGTTATGCTTGCAATAATTAAAAAAGAGAGAGAATATAAAGATTAAATTATATTTTGTGTAATAAAATGACAAATTCGTCCTTGAATGTGTAGTGTGTTGACAAATTCGTCCTGATATTAACGGTAACGATGAAAGTTGAAGGAGGAATAGATTTGTCACATTTTTTTCATTTTCAGGGACAAAAATTTGAATTTCCATTTTTCAGGACAAATTTGTCAGCGCCTTACACATTCAGGGACGAAAATGGTTATTTACTCTTAAATTTATGATATCATTTTATTTTTAATATTTAAAAATTAATTAATAATAAATTAATTTTTTACAATTAATTTAATATTAAATTATAAAATTTAAAGATTCATTTTTTATTAAATTATTATCACTTATTTTATATTCAGATTCTAAAGTTATATTTTTTAACATGTGGGATGAATTTTGTTATTTATCTTTTATTTATTTATTTGACGTATCCAAAATGTCGAATATGTCCTTGTTTGTTAAAATTAAAACTTAAAATCCACTGTAGAGTATTTCGAAAACCCTAGAGAGAGAGAGAGAAGGGTTTGAGAGAGATGGGGAGGAGGATACTGAATGATGCGTTGAGGAGTATGGTAAATGCAGAGAGGAGAGGGAAATCTATGGTGGAACTCAAGCCAATCTCCACTGTTATGTCTTCCTTTCTCCAAATCATGAAACACCACGGTAATGGAATCTTTCACTCATTTATTACCCACTCTTTTTCAATTTTTATTCTTTTTCGAAAATTCGAAGTCCATTTTAATTGCCTGAGAGTTTCAAATCTGAGCAACAATGAAATCATATGAATCCCCTTTGTAAAAAAAATGGTCTCAGTATTCCATAATATATATAGTCACTTTCTCTTTCTGCCGGATTTATGTGTTTGGACTTTGGAGGGCTTCCATTACTGATTTGATTACTTTTATTGTTCTGAGTATGATTTTCTTTATGTGAAATATCTTCTTGCCTAGTTGGATGAAAATGAAAGGCCATAAACCTAACTACAATGCTCGAGTGTTTTGATAATTACTACTACATAGTGTCAATGTTACTGTAGCTAATTTGGCGTAAATTTCTTATAGGGTATATCAAGGACTTTCAAGTCTATGATCCGCATAGAGTGGGGAGGATATCGGTTGAACTACAAGGTAGGATTAACGATTGCAAGGCCCTTATGCACAGAAAGGACCTTAAGGCAAGGGATATTGAAGCCTACAGATTGCAGACTCTTCCAACACATCAGGTTCGTTAATTCTTAATTTGAATGAATGCCCTGAATGCTGATTTTATCACTTGCTACTTGTAATTTGTGTTTCAAGAACAAAAACAATCGGAGTAAAGTTATAATTGTGCTGTTCTCTTTCTCTGTGTGCAGTGGGGTTATGTTGTCATTACAACTCCTGATGGGATTTTAGATCATGAAGAGGCCATTAGGAAGAATGTAGGTGGCCAGGTTCTTGGTTACTTTCACTAAAATGATCATTACTGTGCTGTTTTGGCCAGCTATTAGGTTCTGCTATGTTTCCGGATAAACATTCCATAAATGTTTCATGCAATTACAGAATTTTTTTTCTTCCTGTATGAATGTTATAACATATCTGCTCATGCATGATGAGTATGATGGATTGGATTTGGTGCTTTGTGGAAATTCGTCCTGTTTTTGATAAATGGTGTACTAGACATGAATGGTTATTATATCCTTAGTTTGTAATCTACGTCAAATTCAAATTCCATGTAGTCATCGGTTAATTCAATACAACCATTCTATGCACTGTTTTTTTTTTTTTCTTCCAAAGAGTTGCAGTTTGGATGAGAAGAATGTTTCTTATAGAGTATTTCAATGTTGAAATTTATTCTCCATCCCTGTCACATAGTGGTCATTTATAATATACACCTAACAAATTCAGGCTCAGATATTTTTGCTAGATTTTTCTGCTCCTGTGACTAAACTTCACATGTTGAAATAGACGTTACAACTATATTTGCCGTCCAATTTAGGGTGAAATAAGAATTGTCTTTGCTAGTGTTAAAAATATTGTGCTCCTGATTTCTAAGGATTACTGACTGTTAATATTTAATGAAAGAAGAAAAGCAGTTAGCATCAATACCTCTGCACGGTTCATTCATCTTTATTTCTTGTCACGACAAAGGCTAGAAGGTTATTAGTAAAATAAGAAATTGTCAAAAAAAAAAAGTTTAATTGCATTTTATGGAAGAATCTGTTCTACATAGTTTGCCTTTCCACAGAAACATTTATGATGCATGAAAGTAGTTCACCTTACAAAAGGATCTACCACGACTTTTACCTAGTTTCATTTCATGTTTCCTTAATGGTTTATAAATTTTCAGTTTTACCGTTCAAGTAGTGTTATCTGTGTGTTTCAATTGTAAATTTCTTCTATTCTTGCATATAATGGCATTTATTATCTACCAAAGTTAGTGATTGCTTGTTGGCTATGTGGAGCTCTGAACAACTCAATTTAATCTCTGAAAAAATTCATCAAATACTCTCAAAATTATAATTGTGAGATATTTTTAGTCCTTTATCTATTGAATATAAGGATTAAAGTGTTTCATTTTATATTCTTGAGAAATTCAATGATTTGTTTTTCTTTTTAGAGATTAAATGTCATCGATGTTATAGACTAATTTGAGTGTTCGCAACATTCCATCAATAGAACATAAGCATAACCTTTTATTTTATTTATTAATAGTAAATAAATAGCGACACTCCCAGTTTCACATTAGAGTCACAACATAGGGCATAAGCCCCTGAGTCAGAGACAAAGCAAATTACACCACAACTTATTACGTAGATTTAGTAAACCCCCCACCCCCAAAAGGAAAAAAAAGGAAACAAAAACACGAAAACATAGTACATGAAATTAACTTGAATCATAGCACAACATTGGCAGATGATGTTCATTGAGCATGCCTGCAAATAGTTAAGCCATCACCAATTGAAACAGCAGAAATTTCAACACGAGAATCATCTGCAATTGCTTTGTTGAAAGCCAGTGTAGCCTGCCTGATTTTTCTTTTGGGTGCTGGAGCATCCTCTTCCGGCCAGGCAACAGTTCCACCCCAGAGAGTGTTATCATAGATGATTAACCCACCAATCTTTACCAGTTTAAGAAGCCGTTCGTGGTAATTCCAATAGTTATCTTTATCAGCGTCAACAAAGGCAAAGTCAAAACCTTCCTTATTCGAAGGCTGCAACAAAACAAAATACAGATTCACTAGCCTGTAATACGCTTGAAATATCAAACAAAAAGTAACTATAAAGTCGAACAAATCTTGGTATAGTAAGGCACTTAAATCCTCTTACGTACTAACATGATAATATTATGGTCTTGACTTATGATAGGTACTTTTTATGTCTTTTTCTTGTAATATGACATTGTTATGTTAGTAACACGAATGTAACAAAGCATCATGCTCACATCTTCTATGAGTTTATCAAGAACCGGTAGAGCTGGAGACTCTATGAAGTCGATCTTGTGCTCTACACCGGCCTTTTTAATGAATGATAGTCCTATCTCATAAGCTTCTCTGTCAGGATCCAGGGCAATAATCTACAAACACACACAATGGAGTTGGTAACATAAGACGGATATATTAAATTGTACCAAATAACAATAAGAAAATGCAAACCTTTCCATCATCTGGAATGGTAAGTGCAGTAAGGAGAAGAGAGTATCCAGTAAAAACTCCCACTTCAATAGTCTTTTTAGCATTCAACAGCTTCAAGAGCAAGGTCATTAGCTGACCCGCATCGGGAGCAGTACCCATAAAGCCCCTAGTGAATGAAAATGGTATTATAGTACAGTGGTAAAACAATTCATTTAATGAATGGTTAAACAAAGTCATTTAATGTTTACATGATGAACACGTAGGCAAAAAAATTAAAATATTGCAATTTAAATAAAAAATTACGAAAATATTGTAGTTTTGAAATTATTTATAAATGTATAGCAATCAAACACGTCCCAGGTGGACGTATTCAATCACGCAGAGGGGAGGCGTGACTAGGAGCTCAATCACGTCCAGGGTGGACGTGACTCAGGAGGTGGCGACACGTGTCATTTTGAAACACGTGTCATTTTGCAGCGCGATGCGTAGAAACTTTGGAAGGCCATAACTTTTGACTGGGATGTCTGATTGAGGCAAAACCGGTGGTCACGCGCTCGAAATTGAGAGGAGATGCCGTTGGCAAGTTTCCGAAGGGGACTTGGCCAAATTTTTTTCCCAAAAGAGGCTTCTAAGTGCCTCAAAATTGCGATTTAATCTTCGAAGCCCAAAAAAATTTCTTGTTTTCTAATTTTTATCTATTCAATTAGTAAATTATAGGTTATTCTTTATTTACCTAATTACTTCTCTTAATTTCGAGCATTTTGACATAAAATACGTCTCCATCGGATATTTCTATCAAAATTTATGATTATTCAAAGTTTATATGCATCACCAGCTTTACTATATAATTTTGTTCAATTTTTGAAATTAGTTTTACGACCACAATGTTTTCATTTTTTAATTTGTTAAACTGATATCGTTTAAAAATCTACAGTATAATATGTCCATACTTGCGGACATAAAAACCAACGTGGGTCCGCTCACTCACTGTAACTAACACCTGATTTATTTACCAAAATTATACTGTAGATTTTTAAACGATAAGTTTCTACGCATCGCGCTGTAAAATGACACGTGTCGCCACCTCCTGAGTCATGTCCACCCTGGACGTGATTGAGCTCCCGGTCACGTCTCCCCTCTGCGTGATTGAACACATCCACCTGGGACGTGTTTGATTGTTATACATTTGTAAATAGTTTCAAAACTACAATATTTTCATAATTTTTTATTTAAATTGCAGTATTTTAATTTTTTTGCCAAACACGGACCGTTTCCTTTGTGTTAGACTTCTATGTTTATAATGTTAATGTGTCTTAAGCTAGAATTGTTTCAGAAGAATAATTACCAAGGGTGGCTTGCACTGGCATTCCTTAGCTCTTTGAGAGTCTCTTCTTCTCGTGGGTAAACGCTGGTCTCCAGTATATACTGCCACAACATTGTTGGGTTAAACAATTTATGAAATTAAATCCAAGGAAAATGCCAAAATAATGTATAAACAACACACCTTGGTCAAGTTCTTACTCTGCAGTATTATTGGATTAGAGGACATTTTGTGCTTTGGTAAGCCTATCCTTTTCTCAATTTTTTCTTTTTCTCTTGGACTTAAAATGCCTCTCGTGCTTCGGCCATTTTAAAGGAAGTGCTAAGAGGGGGTTGCACGTTGCGACCTCCAACCTCCATTCCTTCACCAACAAACAATTGAGGGAAGTGTCTGTAGTGTGTTTCTTATATAATTAAAAAAAATTGGATTCTTTGTCCTTACATTTAGAAGGACTTGTCAGCTAGCTCACTTATTTGGATGTCATTTTAAAATCTATCTAATGAGTTAGATACTTGCTTACAAAATAAAATTATTCTTATCCCTACTTTTTTTTTAATTTAGAAAATTAGAATTCATAATTTTGCTTTAGTAGGGAATTTTCCTTTTTGTTTCTATAATTTTTATTGTTTAGGATCTCATGAAGTAACTCGGTTCACGTTTGTTGGTTCTATCATTTTGTTGTTTCAATCATTTATTTGGTTATACTACATTTTTTTGTTTGGGTGGGTTACCAACGATCCCCGTATTGATGAGGACATCTCATCAAGACTATTACCCGATTTAGCAAATCCATACGTCATTGTACCGGAAACAAAAGGCTTTTGGCAGCTTTACCTCGAGAGGCATTTTAATGATATGGTGGATGAGTACCTGTTCCTAGACGTGAGCTAGACCAGTACTCCTAATTAATTGTACAGATAACTATTTATTCCGTTATTTTTTAAAAAAATATTTGCATTTTTTATAAGATTTTTTTCTAATTTTTAGATATATTAATTTTGTTTTTTACATATCATTATTTAATTATTTTTCTCCAATCATTAATAAAAAATAAGTGAGTAGATACAGAGAAAATAAAAAAAGTAGTTTTAGAATAATAGTATTAAAAATTGATAAATTTAATGGAATAATTACTTTAACTTTTTTTAATGAGTGTGAATTAATTGAAAAAGTTTTATAACTAGTGATAGAGAGAGTAGTGAAGTAGCCTTAAAAAATAGTTTGTACCAAATAAAAGAAGAGAAAAGAGTATTGATGAAAGGGTAAGTTAGGGAAAAAATAGTTTTTAAATAAATTTTCTAATTAGCATGAATAATTTTTTGTTTTTGTATTTGAGATTGGATGGAGTAGGTGGTCCTACCTTGGGTCCTTATTACAAGATCTAATTCACTACTTCATCAAGATTAAGAAAATTGATTAAATTTTAAGAGTATTAAGTTTATCTTAAATTAATATTATTTTTTAAAAACTATTCTCATAAACAAAACTAACAAACATTAATGAGTCATGTTTCTTTTACTATCACATAATTTTAAAACTAACTTGAATTAAGAACATTTTTATGAAAAATAATTAATATAAATGATATTTTAGATTGAATCAAAATGATTAAGTTATACTTTTAATTTAAACCTTATAATAAGTATCTTAATATAAAATACTAAATGACCATTTTTATGAAAATTTTCAATTCACCTTTTTTGCTCTAGCTTTTTCCAATACAATTTTTGTTTTACACACTTTAATTCAATTACAAAGATTCATGAATTAGTATTGAAAATGCTATCCCTTGTACATGTCATTACCAAATACCAACTAGTCAACTTTAGCTACGAAGTTGCGAATTGAATATGAAATTAGATTGATGGTTGTTTGTTTTTTTTAGATAAAGATTGATAGTTATTTTTTTTAAGCAATATAGTTGTTTGTTATATCAATACCTTTTGTTTTAAAAAAATTATATCTACTGTGACTATAATTAATGAAAAAAATATGATTTTATTAATCAGTTGTAACGAAAAACTTTCTAAAATAATTGAAACTAGAACCGATTGAAAAAGTAATAAATAACCAAATTTAAAATAATTATTTATGTTAAAAGACTTTTAAGACATTAATGTATCTTATCTATTATTTATTGAACTCGAAAAAATAATTAAGAATCTTTTTGTAAAGAAATGATTTTATCAATTTGATATACGTTTTCGGTGCTTGATCAAAAGATTGGTAAGGAAATGTAAAAGAATTATTGAGTAAATATAATTTTATTAATGTTCTGTTGTGGCTTAAATAATTGGTCATATCAGTGAGCACGCCTGCAGATAACGACTCCGTCAGCTATTGAAACAAAATCAATTTGAACCCGACAATCCTTTGAAATGGCTTTGTTAAAAGCAAGTGATAATTGTCTCCATTCTCGTTTTGGTTCCTCCCCAAAGTGTGTTATCATATATTACTAACCCACCAATTTTCACCTGTTTAAGAAGCCGCTCGTGGTAGTTCCAATAGTTATCTTTGTCAGCGGGCCTGTTTGGATACAATCTATAATTGTCTTTTAGAGTTTTTTTTTACTGGAAATATAGAAGTTCTCATAAGCATTTCTAATCTTGTATTTATACAGACTCACAGCATCAATGAAGGCAAAGTCAAAACTTTTCTTATTTGAAGGATGCAACAAAACAGTTATGCTGACATCATTCACTGGCCTGTAATCAGGTTGAAATATCAATCAAAAAGTAACTATTATATGCTCACATCTTCTAAGAGTTTGTTTATCAAGAACCGGTAAAGCTGGAGACTCTATGAAGTCGATCTTGTGCTCTACACCAGCCTTTTTAATGGTAAGTGCAGTAAGGAGAAAGAGAGTATCCAGTTAAAAACTCCCACTTCAATTGTCTTCTTAGCATTCAACACCTTCAAGAGCAAGGCCATTAGCTGACCCGCATCGGGAGCAGCGCCCATAAAGCCCCTAGTGAATGAAAATGGTATTATTACATAAACAAAAAGTTTACTAATAATGTTAGATTTGGCAATCAAATTTATGAAACAAATTCATTTGATGTTTACATGTTGAACACGGACGCTTTCCTCTGTGTTAGACTACTTCCATGTTAATAATGTTAATGTGTCTTAAGCTAGAATTGTGGCAGAAAGAATAATTTCCAATTGTGGCTTGCAGTGGCATTCCTTAGCTTTTTGAGAGTCTCTTCTTCTCGTGGATAAAAGCTGATCTCCAGTATATACTGCCACAACATTGTTGGGTTAGACAAATAGTGAAATTCATGAATCCAAGGAATGTATAAACAACAAACCTTGGTCAAGTTCTCACTCTGCAGTATTACTACTGGACTAGAGGACATTTTGTGCTTTGTTAAGCCTTTCCTTTTCTCTCAATTGTTTTTCTTTTTCTCTTGGACTTACAATGCCTCTCCTGCTTCGCCCATTTTAAAAGAAGTTTTAGGAGGGGATTGCACGTTGTAACCTCCAACATCCATTCCTTCACCTCTTCAATAAATATGGTGCTGAGTTTTTTTTTTTTTTTTTTTTTTTTAATTTCAAAGTTAATTAATGATAAAGTATATATAAAAAGAAATCTTACAAATTAAACATTTCTCCTGATATATTAGTTGGCTAGTTATTTGAATTTAGTAAGTATTAGCGATTTAGGAATGATTATAATTAGTTACTTAGAATAATTAATGCGAGGTTTGTCTTTGATGGTCAATCGCAAGTAGGGACCAGATCCGTAGTCCAATACATGATCTACGGATTTAGATGAGACCATGAATGTTTTTCAAACTAAAAATTTTGTTTGAGTCAAATATTATTATTGTAAGTAAAAAAGGTATTAAAATATTAAGCAATTATATTCTTGAAGAGCTTATATAAAATTCAATTTTGAAAGTTTATTCAAGAAAATCAAACATATACCACATAAATAACTTATTGATTTGCCTTCAGCAAAAAACAAAAACTTACTAATTGTGTTTTATGTTTCTACATAAGATTTATGGTTGAGGGGACAAATTCAGAAATGTCAAAACCCATTATATCATTGAAGGGGTAAAATACTATATGATAACTTTTATGATTATTTTCAATTCACCCTTTTTGCTCTACAACTTTTGTTTACACACTTTAATTCAATTACAAATATTCATGAAATAATACTGAAAATGCTATCCCTTATCATTACCAACTAGTCGACCTTAGCTACCACGCTGCGAATTGAATGTGAAATTAGATTGATAGGTGTTTGTTATATATTTAGGAAGTAGTTTATTTCAATGTTTTTTTTTAAAAAAAAATTTATATCAATTGAGACTATAATCAATGAAAAAATGACTTTATCGATCGGTTGTAACGAAAAACTTTCTAAATTAATTGTAACTTTATTTCAATGCGAATGATTTAAAAGACTTGTTTATACTATCTCTAATTCTTTTTTATAGGGGAGTCAATTAATTAATTAATCTAGATTAAAGAATTTAGTTGATTTAGTTAATAGAACTAAATTTGTTATAAATTTAAATCCAACACTATCCTTAACATTCACGTGACACTCGTATTTTTTTAAAATATTTTAATTGACTTTGATTTTTTTTTAATGGTTCATCAAGAATATATTTATGCTCTATGTCAAGGAATAAAGTTAGATTTTAAAAAAAAAATTAAAACATTAACGTAT
>PYAF01000614.1:580305-608903 GCA_007407185.1 Glycine tomentella
TCTTAGGGTTAAGCATTAAGCAACACATTCAAGACTGCGAACTTCCATTCCTATTCCTAGGTAATGCAAGCAAGTTACTTCACTTAAATCCAAGATGAGTGCCCCAATATTCCTATTGTGAACCCTAACTCTAAGTTCTTCATTAGAGTGCGCAAATCCAAAGAAGAAATAAACCATGCGAGCAAAGCTCAGTAAACATGACTTTCAATAAATGAACATATCATTCAATACATTCCAAAGGGAGTCACATTAAGTGCTTGGCCCTAACTACAAAATAAACTAGCCAAACCTCATATTGGGTGGCTGAGTTACAACCAAACTAGACATGCCCAGCTAAGAAAATAAGGAGAAGAAGATGGAGCAAGACCTCCACTTTGAACCTTCAACTCCCAATGCCCTAGCAAAGCTTCCCAAGCTCCACAAACCCTTGAATATCAGATTTTCAGAGTGTAGGAACGTGCCTTCAATGCTGGAGTTAAGCTATTTGTAGGAAACATGTGAAAACCCAGCTTTGTCCTCAGCAACATTTAAATTTACACAGTCAGCAGAGTCCCACGCTGATAGCGTGGGATTCCACGCTGGTAGCGTGGATATCCAGAGGGAAATGCACTTCCAGGCCACATCCCACGCTGGTGGCGTGGAACACCACGCTGATAGCGTGGACTTCCAGTGGGCATTGGATTTGTAGGCCTCTATCCACGCTGTAGGCGTGGATGTCTACGCTGACGGCGTGGCAACTTTGCTCCATTGGTCTTGTTGTGAAATTTGCTTTTCCTGCTATCAAAATTGTCCAAATTAATATGAATCAAGGCAAGATATGCTTAAACAACATTTATCACAATTATAAGCAAATTTCATCTATTTAAGGGTGATTTCTTGCGTCTAATGACTTGGAAAGAAACATATGCTAGGCGCATATCAGCTATTAACAAAACCAGCAGAAATATGTTTGGTAGCATGAAAGGCATATTTTTTAGGTAATTCACCAACAGGAATAACTCTTCCATTCACTTGAACACTACCTTGTTAACTTTTCACGGTTAGAAAGTTCTGCAGCTGCTCTTGCGGCCGTGCTTGCACATTCTGCCGCCGCTTGTGCAGCAGAGGTAGCATCCTTGAATTCCATGTTCCAATTCTCTCTACCCATCTGAAAAGAACTCATGTTTTCACAATACAAGTTTCCAAAATCCATTTCTTGACTTCCAGTACCTGTTAACAAATTAAAGAACCCCAAATATTCGGCAATATAATTACCATCTTAAAACAAGATTTCTCAAGTGACCAAAAGAGTTACCTGAAGAGTTTAAACTTGCATTCGTCTCATAAGAAATATTGTGCATCTCTTTAAGTTGATAAGAAGCATAAGCACGTAAATTAGGAGGTCTTCTTTCATCACCAACAGGTGGAACATGGAGTTGTGAAGGTTTCACATAAGTAGCCTTCTCAAAAGTATTTGGTCCAGCCATATATAAATAGTGGAAAATTAATCACTACAAACATGTATTTAATAATGATATAAAATCAAGTCAAGATCATCCATAATGAACAAATTAAGTGTACCAGAAAATCTTGAGACTCATTCACATCGTTTTCTTTTAATGACGGTTGCCATTGGACATTATGTTCCTCAGCAATTGCAGTCAGTATTTTGATCTTGGTAGGACCATCGGGTGCATTGGTAGACAATTTCTCAACCAACTGAAAAGACCATAATAAGTTAGAAAGAAAAAAATGATGATAAATGATTCTTTAACATGACCCTTCCTCCCAAACGATTTACAGCACAGTCAGGGCGTAATTCAACAGCTGCTGAGACAAACTCTCGTCCATATTTAGCCATAATATGCTTCTTCACAATCACGAGCTCAGGTATATCTGAACATCTTGGGGATGCAAATATTGCGCTTGAAATTGCTTCTTTCAAATCGATAGGGCAGTTTCTGGAGCGGGAAAAAATAAAGAAAAAAGGGTCAACACAGTGAGTCAGTGACAGTGGACAATCACCATGAACTAACTTTCTAGATTGCAAAGATCAATAGTTTCGTAAAGCAAATTTAGTATTCAATTTCCTTAAGACTCACAAGCAAGGTCAAAAGTGCATGAAAAAATAAATACGTGTTATCGCAAATATGCATGAATAATTGTATTTCACATGAATTCTCCGCACCATACACAAGTTTCAATATATTTGAAATGAATTTGGATGCAAGAACATTGATAGCAAATTAGCAATACAGTCTCTAGCCCATTGTTTCTAACACGCCACACTCTAATACTATTAGTTAAAATTTGGATATAATGATTTGAAATCAACTCTATCAAAATAAATTCTAGCTTTAAAACAAAGTGACACTATGACTCTAATCCAGCCCCATTCATGACTACAATAACTTCTCAGTTGTACTGTTGTAAGATATAAAAAATAAAATAAATAATAATCCAGGATAATCAATTTCACCATATCCCTCTAACATAGACAAGATCACAAGAATACGTATAGTAGACTTAAAAACGAGTGCTAAAGTTATATTTAGGTGAATTTAAAATACCTCTGTGATTCAATCATCGGCATGCGTGCTGCAATAAGGTCACAGTATATCCTAATAAGATCATATGCTGCCATCGTCTTCTCTTCCTTGACTACATGTTCAACCTGAATGCAAAACAGGAGAAGTTCATTAATTGATAATAATAGATTGAGAAAAAAAGAACATATTTAGAGTTAAAACTCAAATTCAATATCCAAGTTACCCGGACTCTTGCAGCATGGCTGTGGCCAGAGTGAAACAAATGGGTCAATTCACTCCGGAGCTGCTTCACATTGGCTTCTCTCTTATTCTTCAAATGCTTTATCCGTGAAACCGCAAGCTTCAATGCGGTTTTGCTGCAAATCAAACTGAAATCACCAAAACCTTCTTCACTAATGAAACAGTACACAATCACTTCAATTATTAACAAACATAATAAGAATTCTACTCCACCAATCACCATCACAACCATACAAGTTTAATTTTCTCCCTTCCCAGAATCAAGTTTCATATCACTTTAGAGACTTGAAGCTTTTATGATGAAACATAGCTTGTACAACACAAAATTGGAATGAAGGAGAGAGACTCTTGTTGTTTGTATGTCTGAAATGTTTAACGGCTTTTGGACTGTACCAAGTAGATTTTATCTAACTGTTAAATTGGACAATTGGACCTTTACCGAAATCAAATGGTAAGAAACTTGAGAGACAAAAAACATAGAAGCAAGAGCTATTTTAAAGACATGACATGATACAAGCCTCTTTTTATACGCGTAGTTACCTATAACAAAGAATCAAAGACATCAAATTCAGAATCTTTTTATTATTGATTTCATTATTGATCACCTTTGTTAGTCAGTGTCACTTTGGTCTAGTTTGAATAAGTTTTTTCATGGACACTTATAAAAAAAGAAAATTAAAAAAAGCTTCACTCATAAGTTAAAAAAAGAAAATTAAAAAAAGCTTCACTCATAAGCTTCACTCATAAGAAAATTAAAAAAAGCTTCACTTATAAAAAAAGAAAATTAAAAAAAGCTTCACTCATAAGTTAAAAGTTAAAAGTAGGTTATACATAAATAATAAATTAAAACCACTTTCTTAAGAGAAGCTGAAATCATTTTTTTTACTTCATCATTATCCTAAAATCATTTAGTGCTTGTTTAGATGAATGTTAATAAAATTGATTATGTAAAATTAATTTTGGTTAAAATTGATTAATGTGATTAATGTTTGAATATTTTTATTATAAAATCAAGTTAAAAATAAAATTTAGTACAAAATTTTATATCAAACATAAAAATTACTCTATAAATACAAAATTATTTATAGTTATAATTAGAATTAAAAAATAAAAATATAAAAAATTATTTAAAGTCAATTCTAAACTCAAAATTAATTCTTTCATGTATTAAATGGAGAATCTAGCACAACCTCGCCGGCTCGGCTAGCATACCTTATCACAGTCACAGTCACAGAGAGCAAAAGCATGTTACGCACTATCAGAAGTCACTGCCTTCTTTTTTTATTTGGGAGAAGATGGCCTCAATTGGGACGGGACTTGAATATTGTATTAGTCTTGTTGCTTGAGTGACAAAAATGTCTTTCTTACTTTATTGCCTCAATTTCACTCGCATCTTTTATAGATTAACTTATGGCAAGTGGTAATAGAGAGAATATTATTAATCACGCTCAACGAATCTAGTTAAAGACTAAATGCTCCTCAATTCATCTCCACTTTCATTCAAAATTTCATCATCACTCGCATCTTTTATATAGATTAACTGATGTCAGGTCATCTCATATTCACGTCTTTTTTCTCTCTTTATTAGAAGTGTTTACGGATCGGTTTAAATTGGTTTTGGTAAAATTTAAGACCCAGTCCAATCAAATTTGACCGGATCGGTTCGATTTTCAGGAAAAAAATTTGAAACCCAACCCAACGTAACCCGTTCATGATCGGTTTGGTTCAATTCAACGGGTTACCCATTTAAATTTTTTTTCTTATAACTACTATTTTATATCATAATTTTTTCAAATATCCAAAACAATTAACACAATATTATCAAATGTATAAAAGTAGTAAAATTGATTCATTAATACCATCAACATAATATTCAAAAATAGATTTATAATATAAATTAAAATAAAAGATTCTTGAACAAAATTTACTATAATAGTTTGAATCACAATTATTTCTTACAAACTAAGCTTTGCTACAATCAAATTTGTTGTAACCAGGGTTGCTGAAACAAACAAACGAACAAAATATGAAAAAAAAGGTGAAACAAATAATAATATACCTGAAAGTAATACATTAAGAAGTTCCAGCACTTGCAGTTTTAACACTTGGAGATCCAATAGTAGCAGTATTTAAAGTCAAACCAAACAACTCTAAAAATTTAAACACAATCCCGTTAGCACAAAAATTAATTGATATTTTTTTATACAAATATAAAAAATGAAATAAGGGATTACACACCTGATTCAATCTTTTCCGCTTCATTTATTTCAACTTGCAAGTCATTAACATTTTGCTTAGTAGATCTAAGTAAATTTTGGACACAAATGAGAGCTTCAACAGTAGTAAAAATTGATAATTATCGTTATCATATGAGATAGTTGGATTCAAACACGAAGATAAGATACAAAATATTAAGTTTTAAGATAAATATTTGTATTTTATTAAAATAAGAGAGTGCATTTATTTACTCTTACATGTGAACGGGTAAAAATGTTCAAATACATAATATTAGGGGTTCAAAATATAAAATTATGGGGTACAAAATATAATATTTTTTTGCATTTTATTAAAATAAGATTGTGTATTTACTTACTCTTACATGTGAAATGGTAAAGAGGTTCAAATACATAAAATTAGAGGGTGTAAAATATAAAACTATGGGGTGCAAAATATAATATTTTAGGACAAATACTAGTGATTTTATTGAAATGAGTGCATCTGCCCACCCTCGATCCCATATAAATCTGCCGGTGGTAGTAGGACTCAAGGAACTACGAAATGAATCCAGAATTCTACCCCTTTTGCTAAATGGAGACGCAGATGATACAGTAGATACAGGAATGACTATTATATCTCTAGTCATACAGGAAAGAATATAATATTTGGATGCCTTCAATTTTCACCAATTCAAAATGTCAAAGTCAAGGTGGTCATCTTCAACATCATCCTATGAATACCTATCTAACTCATTTTTTTGCATCTCACCCTATTTTTTCTTGATTTTCATTCTAAATTCACCATCCTTATCACCTTTGTCATCATTATGTTGTGAGATCATGTTTGAAGCCAATGTACTAAAATTAGCTGAATTGTTACTAGAATGAGAAATGAGATGTTCTAGTACATATTGCTGAATCAGTTTCTGAATGAGGTCTTTCAATTTTTTCATCATGTTCATGTTCTTCTGAACACCATACATACAACGAAGTAACTAGAAAAAAACATAGATTATTATAATACTGCTCTTCTAGAGGGATCATCTAAAAAGCAAGATGTTTTAAAACAAAATTGAATGTATTCACATTTATAACGAGGATCAAGGAAAATAGCAACAAGCAAAAAGTAGTTAACTCTACTGCTTTCCCAATATTTATTAAATATATTTGTTGTTATCCTTTGTATCACTATGTCATCATAATGTTGTTTCTATTAATTTTTTTGGAAAAGAAACAAATTAATTGGGTTATATGCTAAATTAGGGGGAGAAAGAATTTTTTAATTTTTAATTTTTAATATATATATATATAATAAAATTTATATTATTATTACGGATTCACGGATCAGGTCAATGGATCTATAAATCTAAACTCGTGACTCAACCCGTACATAATCGATTTTGATCGGTTCGATTCGATTTTGTCCCAAATACATAAATGACCCAACCCAAAAAATTCGAATAAGTTCGGATTCACGGATGACCCATACCCGTAAACACCCTTACTCTCTATAGAATATACCCGTCGTTTTCTTGTGACTTGTAATTGCGTAGCCATTGGTCGAAGTTTATTTTCGATAATTTGCAACTAAATTGGACCCAATTGATTTTCTACGCCAAACTATTCAATCCATAATTACTATTAAAGATTGACAACACACCTAACATATACTTTAAAATATATCTATTATTAGCTAACAACTAAAAAGATTTTATTTAATAAATCTCACTCAATTTTATTGTTAGCACTCTTTAAACTATTTTCATAGCGCTGTGGAATCTGAACTTCTGAAATTAGACATTATGCCATTTCTAACTGTGAAGGTCGAACCATTCAAATACAATTTACTGGATAGCTACCACGCTCTAATAACGACGTAGCTCTACTTCAATCCTTCGTATCTCATCACCAGGGTATTTTAACATACTCTTAAAACATTATTATAATACACAAAGTTAGTTAAGTTGGATGTAAAAGTAAAAATCACAAATGTGGGATTTTTAATAAATTTCAATCATCAATAGAAAGGACTGTATCAAAAATTGTGTTCCTATTTTACCACTTCCGATCCAAAATGTCTTCAATTTATAATCAAAATTGTAGTTAAAAAACTCTAGAAAGAGAAAATGAATATCAATTCTCGGACAAACTTTTATTCTGGTTTTAATATTTTATTAGAATAACAGCAATATACTTTTTTTTTATAAAAAAAAAATGACAAAAATATTAAAAGAATTGCAGGAGTATCATCACTGTGGAGTACCATCACTAGCTTTCCAACATGATAAAAGAACAACACAAGGTTCATCCCGCTTTCAACTACAAGGGGTTATTGAGGCTTATCATAACAAAAATTGCCATGCAGAATGCAATAATCCACACAATGTATAAATGACCAGAGCAGTTGGCTTTAGGAGTATATAGCCCTGATAAAATCTACACTTTCCAAATGGTTATTATCAGACATAGTAACCGGTGAAAGTAAATCCCCTTCCAACAATCTCACCAGCACAATACCATGCAAAGCATTCCAGGCCAAACAAAGCAGCAATGCCTGCATCTTCAACCTTTAGCTCTTTCCTGTTCTTCCATAAATTCTTGACATAATCAAGTTCCTTCCAAAAGGACTCATTACGACCCGGAATACTGCAAAAGATTCTAGAGTTATATGTAGCAGCAAGAAACACCCAAAATTAAATTAACATAGAACAGACTTTGCCATGTAGAGAGACAGACAGGCAGATATGACCATGTAGAACAAGTTTTTCAGAATTCATTATTTAGCTAATTCACAAAAGATCGTGGTGCAAAGTGAAAACTGACACAAATGGATAGCATAGTTAGAGGGGCAGCATTGGCTTCAATAGTACCACACAGAAGTGGGCTTCGACATAAAAACTACAAGCAGCATGTTGTTGTGGCATTGATGTAAGCAGAAATTGATGAGCTTAGGTTATTTCGTAATCAGAATTATTACCACAAGTACAGCAATTAACAAGATCTAGACTTAAACAATGGTTGCTTATAATGTCTCACAAGCAAATTATAAGCTGCTCAAATTCAAGGCAAGCAGTTGAACCGTGATAGATGGATTATGGAAAAACTTTGAAATATAGTGGCAATCAGATTGTTGATTGAAAAGGTTCTCTAATAACAATATTCCAATTTTAGTTAAAATCAAAAAAGTTACATTACCAATGACATGCTGATAACAAGCACCAGGTGTCAATCAGCATGTTCATCTAGGCATCTACGGAAATTATTTGATGCAATGAGACTTATTAGTGTACATCTTGCTACTGTGACATAGATGATAATTACTTATTAGTGTACGTATTGTCAGTGTCCATTGTTAAATTGTACAAGTCTAGAACTGTTAGAGTAGTAGTTTAGTGTATTTGACAAGCTAATGAAGCCAATGAAAGTCAAAATTTGTAATTAGGGATCCAGTTAATTACACAGAATATATTTCTGCATTTCTTCCCAAACAAGAACAAAATTATGATTACATGACTTCTGCCTGAGGTGGACTCCTTCCACACAAACCCTTATCTCCAATACCTAGTTACCCACCCAACCTATCCCCATATCTCCCTTGCTATCCAATCCTAATTATTATTGACTAAACAGATTCCTGGGCTGAATCAAACTAACACTTCAAATCAAGAATGGTGAATTGTTGTTGATTACATGACCCCACCAACCTTTCATAACACATCCTAGGTGTGAAACTTACCCAACCTATGTTCCTGGTAATTGGCTGACCAACTGACTTAGTTCATGTTTGGTTCAGCCTATTTTAGAAGAATAATTACTTACTTTTGTCAGCTTTATGAGAGAGCTTTTGAAAAATAAGCAATTATTTCCCAGAAGTAATCTACACCACACACTTAGTCAATTATAACCCTATGACCTTGGAATTATATATATCCTGAACCCATAAGACCATAGGAGACACATCAGATAGCAGTTTATAGTAAATATGCAAGAGAATCCTTCTTATCCCACTTCCGACACAATGAAAATAAACTCCCAATGAAGCTCCGCATCATCTCCCATGGCCGAGGAAATGAAGAAAGATCCCTTTCCTAACTATACTACTTTAGGACATTAACTCCGTCTACAGTCTCACCGCCAATCCAAGGTCCAGGTAAAGAAAAAGGGTTGTGTTAGACGCTCGGTAATCAACAAAATATATATCCCTAACATGGATCACTAACAACAAATTGGTTGTACTTTAGGACATTGATGATTGAGAGCTCATCTCTCAAAGACAATCCTTTGGGACTCTTTTTAAAGAGGGGCGAATTAACATGACACAAAAGCATAGTAGGTTAAAACCTTGCAACCTCACCCTCCAGGACTTCATCCCTAGTCTATAAAGGAGTAGAAAAAGCCATTAGACATGATTGGAAACATCCCAGTGCATATTAAAGTATGTCAAAAACATTATTTGAAATCAATAAATGATGGCCAACAAGCATATACAATTAGTGAATTTCATATGATGACTCCAGCCAGACACAACATCATTTGGGGGGGAGGGGTGAGTTGGACAAAATGTAACCTAGCAAGGCGGGTGTAAAACAATTGCTTTGCCAGCAGGTTGCATTTCTCTACTGTAGGAGGCTCCTGAATGTATTGCTTGTTCTGTTCCAGCAATTGCCTGTAGTAGTTAGTTCCACGACTGGATACAAATTGAGATGCTTGACATGCAGCGGACTGCAACTTCTGCAACTTTGACGCCATCAAGTATGCAAGTCAAGTAGAACAAAACCCTGGCCCAAAACAAAAAGGCCGTAATTAGAATAAGGAACAAAGTCAACAATATATAATACTCCAGATCCGTTGTTATTATTTGGAATTCCATAAATTCTTCTACTCACACTGATTATAGCCGCAACAACAAAAATTAAGAGGAAAAGAAATAATCTTCAACTAATATCCAAAACACACCATGGCCAAAAAAGGGTTTAAGACAGAGCTATTCGTTGATATTAAATGTAAAGAACTTCAATTAAATACATAAACATACATGAGGAAGAATAGCCTAATCGCACAAAGCATAAAAGGTTTTAGTTGTTCATCATCCCTCATTACCACAAAGTAATCTAAATCTACCCACCGACCAAAAACAAATGTTCCAGCAATCAAAGTATCATCAACAATTAATTAAAAGTACAACTCAAGCAATAACAGCTCCGTTTCGCTTAAACCAAAAAATGGGTTCGCGAACTAAGTGAAAACCCTAAATTATCCACCATTTGGCGTTACAGCCAATAAATAAATAAAAAAATTGGAAAGCATATACAAATGTGAGTTTAGGGAAGGAAATGGAAGTATCGTAGTATGATAGAAGAAGATCGGCAAAAGGAGAGAACGAGATCTGAAGAGGAGATGCAAAATGGAATAATATCTCAAGTGTGGTGATCGTAAATAAGGGTTTCGGGAAGAGCGTTACCTCGTCAACAGAACCAATGCAGTGAGCGGAAATTGAGAAGATAGCTCTCCGTCGCCGCCGGTACCTTGCGACGCAGCAACTGCAAGCACTTAGTAAATATTACAATGCTCTCTGTGCCTTCACTCTTAACCTAATGCCTTCTGTTCTACTATTTTTATTTTTTAATTTGTTTCGTCTTCTCCAATTTTTCAGTTCAACTATTTTTTTGCCACATGGGCTAAAGTTATAGTCCTCGATTTAAGCCCATGGAAATACCCGAGGGAATTGCTATTAGTCCTGTCTCCTGGACCCAAAAGACCCACTCCTTTTTCTTGCTTAGTACACTCCCATTTTATTTTTTCTATTGAAAGAGGGAGTATGGTGTTACACTGAAAAAATAAATGTGTGAGGGTCTAAGGGAGAGAAGAATATTTGAAAGGGGAAAGCTATTTAAGTAACTTGAAGTGAAATGGATATAGCAAAAGCCTTGCCTTTATATACCACAAATCCATAGTTTTCACATGTGAGTGAGTGAATAATTGTGTATATTGAACTAATTAGAGCAATCAAATTGAATAAATTAACCAATAGAAATTTAGTTTAGTGAAACGGGTTAATCTCTTATAACATAACAAACCAAGGTTTAAATCTCTATTAAGAGAAGTACTCATTTAATGTCTAATAGTATTTTAGACAAAATTCTCTTGCAAAAGATAAAGGATCACAACTCAACAAAATAGGCATGGATAATAGATACATGTCACCCCGGTGTCAAAAGATTTAAGTGAATTAAAAACCCAAAGGAGGTTCATGGCCCAAGGTAAAAAAATCAGAGTAATTGTTATTTTGAAATGTACCTATTGTGATAAAAAGAGTGTTAACAAGGAATCAACTGGAATTTCTTGACATATCACTAAAAAGAATCTAACACAATAAGTCTAATCGATTGGAATTGAATTTTTTTTGTCCCAATTGTTGCAAATATATAATTCACGCAAAAATAGATAAAAATTGATGACTTGTGTGTTATCCTCTATTATCCATTTATAAATTTATTTGTGCATTTTTTAATATCCTTAATACCATGGATAGTTCCCAAAAATAGATAAAAATAACAAAAAAATATACGAACTAATTATGGGCAATAATCTATCAATAATTATAAAAGTATTCTTAAAATATAGACTAGATAATAATTTTTAATTGTTGACAATTTTATTATCCACAGTTATATAAGTATTCCTAAAATATAAAATATAAAATAAACAACAATACGTTATTGAGCGAATAAAAAACAAAAATAATCATTTGGTTTCTGATAATCAGAATGCGGCCTCCTTTTGTACAGACCCGTGTAAACAAGTTTTGCCTTTTAGTAAACAAACAAATGAATGTGAGCTAAGATTTAATAATGCAATCAAATGTGAACTAATTACGATGGATACACCTCCATGGCATTCCCCATTCGGCGTCTTTCTGCATTATGGAACAAATAAGCTTTTTCTCGTGCATTGCACTTTCACGTAATCTCATTTGCACCGCATTTGTCCCTACCACCGACTTTTCTATTGATGTTGATCTGGGGATAATTATGTGCATTTCTATTTCTCTGTATGCAGAACTCAAACAAGTTTTTCATTCCGTCTTTCACATTGGATTAGAAAGTGCGACTTACAAGTTACAAATAAATAAATAAACAAATAGCCAGGCTCGATCATGTTTGAAATGGGTTTTCCTTTCACTGTTTATTTTATATGTATTTGTTGGACTCATCATTTTCACTTATTCCTCATTCACTATATATTGACTTATTCCAATATTCCTCTGTGTTTATTCTTTTCTGACCAACTAAAAAAATGAATATATATATATATATATATGTATATACATATATATACTTACCGATCTTACTGTCGGCATATTCTAATTTTGCTGCTCAGTGTTAACATGTTTGCCTTTTGGTAAGCAAACAAACTTACGACTTTGGAGCGTTCGGTTAACTTGATTAATCACACGTGTGAACGAGATTAGAGTGACATACGTAAAGTGCGTTGGCCAATGTGGCTTCATTTATTTCCCCTCTAAGGGTACGAAGTAGGTGACACTCTTAGTCTTACCAGGCAATGCCTCAAAAGCATGCTAAGAAAAGCTGATAGAAATTAAACTTAAAGATTACCATACAAACCTAAATAATAATATTTTATTTAGTCATATTAAAATTTAGAATATTTAATATCTACGTGTTAGAAAAATGATAACTTAATTTCAATATTTGAATTAAACTTAGTACTAAGTGTGACAAGATGAAAGACCAGAAGTAAAAGATACAAATTAAATAATATAACTCACCAATAAAAAATCTCAAAAATCATTTTTTTTATCAAATGATCATGTATGGGAAATCAATAACCTTTCAATATCTAAAAGAAAAATAATGTTGAAAAATCATTAGGTGTTTACATCTTGAGAGATAGAAAAGATGTGACAAATGATATATTGATATGATTTGTAATGTGATATGACAATATTCTTTTTAAAATGATAATGGTCGACTCTCTCTTAATTAACACTCCTATTTTTTTTTCTCTCTCTATCTATCTATTTATTTATCTACACACATTTTTTTTCCTACCGACATAATGAGGCATGACCACAAAGTGTGTGTTATGTTTGTTGGCAACACAAATTTCAAAACCGTTCAATGGAGATGTATGTGAGACAAAGCTTCAAAATGAACTTACGCTGAGGGCTGTGGAACGGCAAACCAAACACAATGAAAGTCATGCATTTTGTCCTAGATGTGGAGTTCTCTTTGATAAGCTAATTGCAAAACAATTGAAGGAAACAATAATGAATAAAATATTATCAAGATCGAAACTCAAGCAGGTTAAGACATTTTGAGTAGGGTAGGACATGCACTATTTCGCGGCAAGTAATGGTAAAAAGCTTTTTCCTTCTAAAAAGTGTGCCAAAAGTAGGTTCGGGGATAAATTTTAAAAGCTACGTAAGTGAGTTATCAAGTGCTCGACTTTGGAAGAACTCCCTCTCTGGCCCCTTTATTTCATTCAACGGTAGGTAAAGGAATTAATCAGATGACATCATTTATATAATATTTTTAATGGTAGATTTTAAATTAAAATTTTAAATTATTTTTTTATAAATTTTATAATGTCACATAAAATTAAAGATCTTTTTTAAAAAATTAATTTTTTTAGTGATAGATCTTATTTTGAGATTTTAGAATAAGAGAAAAATAAAGAAAATTTATTTATTTTTGAACAATGTGAAGATCTTAAGGGATCTTCTACAAAAATTTATTTTTTATATTGTAGATTTCTTTAATTTTTTTATTAAAAAATATAATAAAGATCAAATCTTAAATTCAAGATCCTTAATCAAAATTTTACACTAAATATGATTTTAAAATTATGTTAAAAGGTCCATAGATAGACATGTGAATCAAAGAAGTCTTTGGCTTATGCTTATCCTGTAGGAATTTATGCTCAAGGTCTTGAAGGAAATTGTTTTCAAAATAACTGAAATGGAAAAGTATCTAATCACCGAGACCTTTGAGACTGCCTTTGATTATGACCTCGAGTCCATTTATGTTGTTTTTCTAATATTAGCGATATAGTATTTAAGAAATATTCGTAAAGAAAGAAATTGAGGCAGTGATTATGACAAGGATGACTTTTGCTATTATGTCTCAAATTGCAACAAGCAAAAATGCGCATTTTTCAAAAGTCATTTTTCGACGATGATGGACCTTATGAAACCATTATTCATTATTGCGTCGTTTGATGGGAAATAGATATAAAAGTGTTCTTCTAAAAAAAAGATCGGAAAAGTGTCGTTGGTCAAAATGGTGGCATTGTTTTAATTTTAGAACAAATGCTTCTAAATATGGGAAAATTAAAGAAGGATTTACTTATAGTTTAGCTTCTAATTTACCAGGAGTTTTTATTTGATAGAAACAAATATTTCATTTAATTTCTATGTTATAAAAAAATTTAAATTTACAATTACATCTAATGAAGTCTTAAAAAAATTATATAAACGCGTGAATTAATTTTGATAAGAAATTTATTTATTTTATATTGTAGATTTATTTATCTCTGTATTCTAAATTTGTGTTGTTTAAGATTTTTTTCTCGTAGATTAAGAAAACAATATATCAAATATAATATTTTATATTTTCACGTAGATTAAAATGTCTTCATTTATTGTTTTGCAAATTTATATGTTATTCTTAATTATTTGTTTATAACTTACTCCAATTATTATAATTATTAAGAATTCACTTTGAAGAAGATCCTTTATGATGAGATATTGTTGATTTGAATTAATTCAACTAATTAAGAAGTAAAAGTAACATCAATATTACATAATAAATATTTTGTGAAAATCAAATAAAGTCATTAGCTTATCTCCTTAATTACTATTTACACTGCTATATATATAAGGGTATAACTGAATAAAAAATAAACAATTACATGTTAAAATTCTAAAACAACTAAAGTTTAAGAAGAAGAAATGCTGAAATGGTCAAAGTTTTGGGAAAAAAAAAAAATCAAGTTTAAGAAGGGAAGTGTATATATATTTATTGGGAAACTAGTACTAAATTCAAAAAAGTAGGTCTCGTGAGACTATATAGAAGTGTATAATTTTCATGCACGCTTGAAAGTCAGCTTCTTGCTCACTTTCACGAGCAAAACGTACGGTCTGATCTGTGTCTGGCTTCTGTTTGTCACTTTCACGAGCAATTCGTAGGATATCATTGAGTTTGCAGCGTCAGCATGCTACCGAATAGTGTTTTTTTCAGACTTTCTGGGAACTATCATCTAATTAATGATATATGATTGAACATCTTCACTTTTCTATCCAAAAGGAATCCAGAAATCACAAGTTTTGTTTTAGGTTCTATATCATCAGCCAGAACGTACAACACAGATTTGCTCTTGTAATTTGTTATCATTGTTGTTATATATTACATTTATAGGATCCATCTACGCTTATACAGAAACAGAAATAGAGAATTGCAGAGAAACGATAAATGTAAAATTTATATGATGTAAAAATAAAGAAATAGAAAGAGAGATGAAAAGTAAATTAACTGATATACGAATGAGTGTCTTTAACCTATCTATTAATTTGATCACAGATATATCGTACGTTCAAGACTTTTTTCACAGCAAAAAAGGAATATTATATTAAACTCACTGGTTTGGATTTGTCACGAGGAGTGAGCAAAACACCAAACTGAATATCATTCAAGACTTAAATATATATATATATATATATATATAAGGTAATATGATCATAAATTCATAATTAAGCTGAAGTTGATTTTCACCCCAATTGAGATTAATTAAATAGCTTTTCACAAATGCTAAGAATTAGCTATTTAACGAAAACAAAATAGAAATAATTTAATAAAAAGAAAGTATTTATTATATTAAAAATTTAAAAAATTAGGATAATTAAAAATTCTTAAAAAAGATTGAATTATCCTTAATTAGTATTAACAACACTTGATCTCTTTAACTGGATAATTTGTGTTCATCGGAAATTTAAGAATTCGAACCTAAGATTCTGTTTTTACTCCTACTTTTTATTTTTAGCTTAAAATTAAGAAAATAGACTACTATTTGACACTATTAATGACTCCAATTGACTGGATCGAAGCAATGATTTAGTATCATGCATGCTTGATTAAGATGCGGTGCAAATGAATCGGGTTTCGCATGGAATATTCTCCTACTATATGGCTAAACATTCAGTTCAATAAGGATATATATAGTTGAGAAGTAAATAGAACATTATCAAAATCAAATTATTCTCTAGCTTAAAGTAATTACTAAAATGATTAAGGATACCTCATTAATGAAGTATGTAACAAAATTACAGATGTTGACGGTATTGTATACACGTACACCTTACTATAATAAAATATACGTTAGACCAGGTCCTACTAATTAATAACGTGTCTCATGCTAAACTCGGTCTTTTCAGCTCTTGCGTCATAGTTATAAGTCTATCATTTCTCCACTAGAAGTTTAGAAACTAGAAACTAAGGGCTAGAGTTTTGGAGTAAAATCATGTGTTAAGTGACTAAGTTAATATATACCTTTCAATCATCTAATGGCGTAAAATTTCAATGCATAGTATAGTTTAAAATCAAAAATAAATTTCCCGTAAATTAAAGAGGTCACCGCTGTTGCGCTGCTTGTCATGCCGTATACAATAAGGAATTGATGGTGTTAGCTAAAAGTTTGGTGGTGAGATTATCAATATAATCAAGCTTTATGTGAGTCAATAACTAGCCTAATTGTGGGATCGGTATATGGTGTAGTGGACCATTAATTAATTGTTTGGAACATCACGCGCACATCCAGAAAGCAAAGTATTTTATGTTTATCCAATTAAGTATCCTTAACCAAGTCAGATTATCCACAATTCCATATATAATAAACATGACAATAACACGTAGACTTTGACATGAGAGTTGAATGAGAAGTTTCCTTTTCTAAATGATTCAAATATTGACAACGAAGATAACAGCTATGTATATACTGTTTGGTTTGCTAGCTGTTGCGCGAAACATACGCGCACACGTGTGTATAAACCTTTGATCACTCCGCAGCTATCTAATATAAGAGGACTTTTATTTCATATACAATACAATTTTATAATAAAACTCTATATAAGAAAAGAAGAATTGAGGTAAAAAAAAAAATGTAAATAGAAGTGTGTAAAAATTGTTATATAAAAAGTTTGTTGTAAAAAAAATAGTCAATGAACTAAGATTGTTATGACAGCTGTGGTTAATTAGCTAGAATGCACACAAAACAGTTTTAAAATAATATAGTTCTATGATACTAAGAAAATTTTAAGTGGTTTTGTTTCAGTTTATTTTTTATCACTATATAATTAGAGTTTCAAGTTCTTTGTCCCTTAGTGGAAATTGAATTCAGATTATTTTTCATAAATTAAGCATGCAGGTGAGTACAAAGTTAAATGAGACCTAAATCAATTTTAAAAGAAATATTTTACTTTAAATAAGAGAATAATATATTTTTTTTAAATACTTGTAACATTTTTTTTATAAATGTGATATTTTTTTACTTTATAAAACCTAAAAATAGATACTATTTTTAATGGTGGGCTTAAGATTTAAGTTTTAGCTAGTTACTTTATCTTTTATCTTTTGACCTATCCTGTCAATATATATCACCAATTAAGTTATATTCATTGAGTTTGTGATTGTTTTTGAGTTAATAGTGAAATGTGTTTAAGAATAAGGAGAAATGGTGAGAGAATAAATAACTAAAAGTATACATAATTTAGAGACAGTCATTTTTTTATTAATAGATATTTCATTTTAATCATACAAAAGGAGTTTCTAATTAAGTAATTAACTTGCTTAAGTTAAGCAAGCAAACAACAACTAGGACACTTCACTACTTGAGGCAGCGAATCTGCTCTTCTACGGTATACATGTGCTTTTTCCTTACATGAGTTTTGGATTTTGTTGCTAACCAAAAATAAAGAATTTATCAAAATGGCCAGAACCATTTAAAAATAAAGAAAATAACAAATAACAATATAGTACTATTATGACGACAACAACAACATTAATAGAACTTATGATGACAACACCATTAGTCTTTCTTCATTCGTTCCATGAAGTTACGTATTCTCTCCAGTGCCACTTCCAGCGTCTGCTCACTCATATTTGCAAAACACACCCTGAACCAACCCGGTTCAGAACAATGACAAGAAGACCCCGGAGAGATGTTGAGTTTCACTTCATGCAAAATAGCATTCCAAAGCACCAATTCTCCTTCCCTAGTTGGCTTCTCCAACAGTGGACTCAGATTCATCCAGCAAAACAACCCTGCATTCCCTTTCAAACACTCTATGCCAACCCTTCTCAACCCTTCAATGATCATTTGGTACCTCTTCTTCAGCCTCCGCCTGTTGGTCTCAATGTAGTTCTCTGTGAACTTCTTATCAGACAACATAGACGCCAAAAGGTGCTGTGTCTGAGAGGATATTAAGGTGAAACTTGACATCCTTCTCGCTGTGGTCACAACCTTATCATTGTATGAATAAATAGTTCCAACTCTGAAACCAGGAAGACCAAGGTCTTTGGAGAGGCTATAAACAATGTGAACCCTTTCTGCGTTCTTGTATTGGCGAGCTTCGAGGATTTCTGCTACACTCACGAACTCGGAGGAGGAAAACACTGAGCCTGAGTAGATTTCATCTGAGACAAGGTGGATGTTCTTGCGAGTCACGAAGTCAAGAAGCTCCTCCAGAACCGAGCGTTGAATTGTTGCACCTAAGGGGTTTGATGGGTTTGTGATCAACACTCCTCTTACTCTTGTGTTCTTTGCTTCTGCTTCTTTATATGCAGCCTCCAAAGCTTGAGGAGTGATTTGGAAGTTGTTTGAGCTGTCACAATGGATTGGAACTATGTTCACCCCAGTTCTCCACCTTAAATCTCTATCAAATCTGTAAAACAAAGACCCATATATATCTTAGTTTTAAGACTTTGATCACGTTAAAACTTCACGTGAGACCATGTATATATATAAATTTTTTAAAGGTGTTTTGATGTTGTGTAATTAGTTCTTACCCTGGATAGTAAGGGGTTGGAACAAGTAGAGCATCTCCTGGGTTTGCAAGAATGAAGGTTAAGAGTTCATTGGCTGCAGTTGCGCCTGCTGTGAGGACCACTCTATCTGGGTCAAATTTCGCTCTCCCTCCTCTTATTTGTTCCATGAAGCTTGCCATTGCTGTTCTGAATGATTTAAGTCCATGGTAGTCTTGGAACAAAGCATTCTCTCTGAAACCAGGAGCTCCTTTTCCCCATGTTGATGCCTCCGAGTGTTCCTCCAAGTACTTTTCCAGCAAATCAAATGAAACCTAAAGAATACAATTAATGATAGAAGATTAATAAGATGAACTCTATAAACAATTCTTCTACTCTTCTACTATAAATAAGTTAATATGTTAATTACTTACTTGATTTTCTGCCAATCCCATTTGTATAACGCCGGAGGAGTTTGTTAATTCATCATAAGGGTTCTCATCATAGGCTTTCCACCCAGCAAAATAGGGGGAGTCTTCACCATGAGTTTCAGAAACTGCAACTCTTGAAAGCTCAACACAAGGTTGCTCTTGCTCAATCTTGATACCCATGATAACTACTTGCAACTCTTTCCGAGAGAAAAAAGGGGGTTGATGAGGAAATTAAAGGGTAATTAACGAAAAGAAAAAGAAATTGAGAGATGCGATACGTTGGGAAAGAATAATAAGTATACGTTAACAGTAGTGCAAAGTTAAAAATGAAAAATCTTGGATTGCAGAGAGGCCTTTTATAGGAAACGAAAAAGCTTTTGTTAGTAGAGAGAAACTAGAGAAAGCTGAAAAAGGAAGCCGTTGATTGAGTGTGTCTAAACCCGCTCTATTTATAGGCTTTGAGCTTATGCAAAAAACTATATAGAAATATTAAACTATTGATAGCAAATCCGAGCTTTACCTTGGAGGTTTTAACACAGAGATTTATCTGACGTGACTTGTGACAACTGTACATGATGCCAGATCACACGAAAATATATGGTTGTTGTTTTGGGGGGTTGGATTTCTTGCCATTGTAGTCCCCTCTCCCTCTTTATGTGTCGGTTTAATAGAGAAGTGTTTTAATACCATTTGTTAACGTGACTATATTTTATAGACGGTTTTGTTTTTTATTAAATTAAAAGTGGTTGAGCTCTCAAATAAGAATTATCAGCGACTAATTACAGGAAGAAAAAAAATCCAAAAATTCCTTTGGGAATTAAAACCAAATTAACCATTGATTTTATTAAGATCGATCTGAATAGGTTGTACATTTCAGGATTTCCTAGAGTAGTTAAGTTGTAATGACCTGACAATTGACAAAGATATATCAAGTAACTGAAAAGATTGAACAAGATTTTGATGTGCAAGAGCAGCTTAACTGGATAAAAGAAAAGCTCTTTGGAGATCTTCTGACCCTACCAATATAGCCGTACGTATTTGACTGAGTGGCACATGAGAGAAAGAGCCAATAACAAACAACAGAATTTAACGACTACTTTCTAAGTTTTTAACAGCATTTCACTTTCATTCAACAGCTTAATATAGTTATGTGTATAATTAGAAGTGATTTGTGTAATGATTGATTGATTTGTAAGGTTATCTTTTCGGTTAAAGAGAACGGCCAATTAGCTAATTGTCACACTACATATATATACATTGGAATTAACACATAATAATGAGACCATGCCCATGCTATTCTATATTCATTCACCTACTGCTATATACTTCCATTGATTTCCTTTTAATCATACTAAAGTATTTGAATTAAATTTAAATTTAACTCAAAAAGGAGAAAACACTCGATATAATATTTGAGTTAGTGTGTGACTAATTAATTAACTTTTATATATTACTCACAGGCAATATATTTGCACCAAAATAAAAAAATTCGACAATTTTTTTTTTGTTATAGCTTAATTCATCTAAATTAATTAATTAAGTTGCATCCAACACAGACATATATTCTAGATAAATATATAGAAAAATCATATGAACTTATCATTATTATCAAAAGCCGATTTGGCACCTTATAATGATCATTAAACTAACAATTAAGGAAACTAAGAAGGTAATCTATTGTTGGATTCTTTCGAAATCTACAAATTAACAAATAATGTGCCAAAACAAATTTTATTTAATTACTAACAGTGTCCTATTTATAGTCCAAACATGAAACACACTATAACTAAGCTATAAAATCAATGCTAATACTTAAATGCAAGGAACTTAAGTGAATATAAGTGTCATCTGCATCCAAGATTAATTACTTAAGTATGATTTGACTTAATAAAATGGTTAGGTACGCGAGATGTGTGTGCGCACCATATATAAACCAGTCTGCATTATCTTTGCTCTCCTATTATTACTCATTATATATATATATATATATATATATATATATATATATATATATCAATCAGTTGGATCTGCTTGTATAATCTTGTCATCGGAAATATTATCTGCTTGTATGATTTGTATAAGTAATTTTGCCCATGTATACATATGCATGCACAACAAGGTTTAGAAGTTAGGAATATAAGATATTTGTCGAGATCATGTTGTTTTTGTGGATTTCAACTAACTCACTTGAACTATTAACAAGCATCGATCATGAGGCTAATAAGATTGAAAAATAATAAAAAGGGGGAAAGCAAATAAGATGATATAATAGGAAATGATGAGAAGAATATGCTCCCCTATAAACAAAGGACGTGGCCAGACATGTGCTAGAGAATATCAACTCTAGATCTGCAGTTATTATTGTGAATCTTAATGCAAGAAAGAGAACGTGACTAGAGGGATCATATGACGACTGTGCGGCGACTTCAGCCTGTAGGGTAAAGACAGACAAATATCAAACAAAGGGCTCACAAGATATGGAAATTCGTTATTTATTTTCATATATGGTGGATTGATAGTGTTGTAGTTCTAGACAAGTACATCTATGTTTTCTTACTAGAGTAATTTCATTTCTCTAACCCCAGATAATAAATATAACTAAATTAAATTCAGCATTATTGGCTGGGTAACATTGAGATTGCTGAATAAATTATACTAGTAATAATAAAAAAATAACCCTTAGGCTTTCGGTTAGAACCTACATAATTAAATAGATGACAAAACATTATCTATAGTCTATAGAGAAGAAATAAAGAAGATCTAAACGGCGAACTTGTGACTTAAACTAAGAATATATCGTTCGAAATTTGAAGATGTATGTGTGAAAATGACTAGTAGTCTATTGTCCATGAAGGAAGTTTACAAAGAGTACTACTTCACTTGGCTCTCCTCCGACACCAAGTACTTTTTCTAAAGCCTATAAAATCCACGAGTACGTGAGATAGGGGATCTTTTCTTAATTGTTAACAGCTAAGAGTGTCAACTCAAAGTGAAGGCCCAGGATCATGTCACTTGATGTGAATGTTATTCACTTGAACTAATAACAACTAGAAGGACATATATTTTAAATAAATTAATTAATTCAAAAGACACGTTGCAAGCTGTTTAATTTGCTGTATATTGCTTGGCTAATTAATTTGTACGTACAAAACCGAAATATTCCGTACAAATAAATAAAAATAGAAATATGTTTTTTAAATATCATATATACAAATTATTTCTCTCTAATGCACTTTTTATTTTCTTGCATTCAGTGATTAGCATTTGTTTTGAGATTTTTATGTCTAGAATTTAAAGAAATACAAAATGTTTGGAAAATTTAAAGAAAATTAATTGTAATAATTAAGAAATGAAATAGAATAAAAAGATATAAATAAATAAATAGAAAGGTACATCTCACTATTTTACTTGACTATTTAATAGAGAAAGAGAAAGAACTCCTACCAAAAATTTATGTCATTTTCTTCTTAATTTCCAATTTAAAGGGACACAATTTAGGGTTGCAGAATTCAACGAGGGTCCTGGAGTCCTTCCGTCGCATTTCATTCTTTCTGTATAAAATTTGTAGTATTATTCTTCACGATTTTATTGATGGTCATTCGTCCAGATCTACTCTAAAACTGAAAAAAAAAAAAACATAAAAAAGAGCACATAGCCTATTATGTGTGGCTGACATATTTTGTAATTCATGCAAGTATATGTTAAGCACATGAAATTAGGTATGGGATTGGAGTTTCAAATTAAACAATGAAAATATAATTATGACCTCAAGAATTCTTTAAAGTTGAAATTACAATTCTATTAAAACTAATTTAATGAGATTTTTAGTATAATTAAAACTAAAATTTTCATTTCCTTATTTTTATCATTTGAATCAGAAATCCTAACATCATTTTCATTATTATTATTATTGTCACCACCAATTTTTCACTCCTATTAATTAATTATTTTTTATTATTTCCATTATTATCTCCACCTTTAAATATTATTGTTATTATCATCAACAACACAAACACAACAGTCGTTCTTGTTGTCGATATTATTATTGTTGTCATTGCCATCCACCATCACCATGTTACATGTACTACTACCACATTATCAATTGTTATTTTTGACCCCATTGTTAATATCATTGTTATTTTTTTTTTACCCAAATCAAATGTATTTTTATTTATAACTATCCAAAACTTATTAGATGTGTCGAAATAGAATAGAATTTTAACCTAGAACTATAATTATATGCTATTATTTTTTTACAATATAAATATAAGAATTGCGATTTGAAACGAATTCGAATTATCACAAAATTGATTTACTATTTTGAAATATAATTTCAATTTAATCGGCCCAAAGAACCTAGAAGATAAATAAATTTTGCATTAAATGGTACTGAAACAGATAGAAATCATGAAAGGAATCGCTCCAAAGTGATGGTAGAATGAAAGGATCGGAATATTGCATTCAACTAGTTATTGAGTAATTTATAATGCAAAATATTTGAAAGACATATATCACTTATATGCAAGTTCAGATGTAAGTTAGCTTTAAATTTATAACTTAAAGAAAACATGTTGTATTGATCCTATATATGTGTATACAAAAGAAAAATTCTTAGTGCATGTCTGGCTTTGCTAAGGTTTCATTGGTGAACTACAACTTGAGTGCTAATGGCAACATGGCCATTGCTTGAGATATAAAACAATGATAGTTCTCCCCAGTGAAAGCTGTAAAACAATCTTGTTTATGTTTAGGTGCAAGAGAGAAAACGTACGGTAGGAATATTATAGGAAATCTATAAAGTTGCAAATAAATTACTGTAAAGTGTGACAAAGCCTATTAAAGAAGTATTCTAATACCATGTTAAGTGGTATCAAGAGAACTTTTAAGGGAGACATTAAAATTAGTGGTAGAATGAGAAAATAATAATTTCATTCAACTAAATATAACACAACATGAAAGTAATTGCTTATGTAGAAGTGTTAGTGAGCTACTAATTATATACATAAGTAAATTACAGCTAACTAACTACACTATAAGTTACGTAAAAAAAAAAACTACACTATAAGTACATCTATTCATCTAACAAACTTCCAACTAAATTATTGATTTCTATTATTGATTTCATTATCTGGTAACATTTTGCGTGGTATTTTTTTACAACTTTATGTAAAATAGATATTAAAATTAATTTAAACACTTGTTAAAAGTTTTGTATAGCTTCTATATAAAAAAATGTGCATATTTATTATTACCAAAGCCTAGAAAATGATATCTCATACATTATAGGTATTTGGAAATATACATGAAATATGAAAAAAATGTAGTTTAAAAAATTTAAATATTATTTGAAATATTAAATAAATCAGATTCGTGCATTTAAAATTTATATTTTATATTTTAAGTTAAAATTATTATAAATTAATTTAATTAATAGATTATTAATTTTAAAATAATTTAAATTTATTTAATAAATTTCAGTATTAATTAAAATAACTGAGAAATTGATTACTTTTCATTACATGATTAATTAAAAAATAAATTTGATTCAATGTAGAAATTCATAAAACAAGTAATGAGGAAAACATGTAGTCACTTGACAATGAGTATTTGTATATAGATAAAAAAAAAAACATTTCCTTTTATAGACAAAAGATTATTTGATAATTTGTCACCAAAACTTACCACAAGTGTTCAAGAGATGGCCACGAATACGGAGAATATGGTAGAAATTATTGGCCCCAAGGATGAACAGGAAGATTGTTTCGTTTCCAATAATATAAAAGTGATATATTGCAACAACAAAATGGACTAACAATAGGTATAAGAGAGTTTTGCATCAAATAACGCAGTTATTTATATATTACCGATATTACCAATAATGCTTTTTTCAACAGGTATTTCAATATTTTAAAACTATGCAGTGTTAAAATTATTATGTGTTGTGACAAAAAATAAATTATTATGTGTTATAAAAAAATTTGAAGATTAAATATTAAATATCTTCATTTGAAAAAAAATGATTAAATTCATTATCTTCTTATCAATATTTCCTCATTTCACTAAATGAAAATACTAAAAGACAAAGATAAAGTTGAAAAATATTTTTATTTTATTTTTTAGAGGGATAAATAATATTAAACAAACTAAAATTTATAAAGACATTATATATTTTCAAGACATGCAAAGAGACAAAAATATGGTTAACCATATAGATATAGGAAAGAAAAATTATAAATCCTCCTATGACATTTTTCTACTTTTCATTATAAAAAAACATTGTTCTACTTTCTTTAAATGGTAAGTATAAAATGTGTTATACTATATTATTTTACAGCATGTGTTTTATATTTTTAGGACATTAAAATGCTTTACTTTATCATTTAATACTTTTTTTATAAGGTAGTAGGAAGATTTATAATAGGATAAGAGGAGAATTTGTCCGTACTTTTTTTGTTTTTCATATAAAGGTATATTTAGTTTAGGAAAGAAAGTGAAAGGAAAAAAAGAGAAAATAAGTAGAAGATGTAAAAAGAAAAAGGAAAGAAAAATATATAAAAAAATGACACAAATTTCTTAAAAAAAAAGATATATAATAAATTAAATAAGGATATTTTTTGTGTTTAAATCTTGATAAAACTTTCTATTTTTCCTTCTAAATATTTTCTTTCTTTCCTTCCTTCTCCATATCATATATATCCGATCGACAGAATAAAAAAAGGTTTTATATCTTACTATTTTCCATCACAATTCCTTTATCTCCTTTTCTACAACACCAAAAACGAATGGTAATGTAGCATCTTCTGTCCCTAGACACTGTATTAAGAATTGGTGCTAACTATTTAGTATGTTGATTTGCTGGGAGAAAAAATAATGATAGTATGCCAGAAAGTATGAAAACATTTGAATTGGTTGTCTAGCGTTTGTGGAATGAAATTTTTGCATGGTGTGTGTATCCCCATCAAATAAGTAAGGCCATGAGTCTTCTTGGAAGTTGTAGTTTCAATGGTGACACGCCTCGAAGGAATCTTTGTTGTAATCATGATAGGATATTATGTCTAACAGAGAGATAAGTACAGAATATTGAGTAGGTCGGACGTTAAATACACTGACTTGCATTGCCATTGTCATATTAATATTCATCTTTCTGTTTTTTCCCCACCCTACCTTCCGTATCCTCCATTTACATTATTATTATATATTAAAAAGTTTGAAATAGTAGTAGTAGTAATGTAGTATAAGTATATCCATTTGCATATGTTTATTTTACTTGCACTGCAGATTCCTACCGCGTTCGTACACACGTTTTTGAGAATATAAATTTGGAATACCCTTTTAATTTTAAAATATAATAATAAAAGTCTAACTATGGCCTTCAAATCTGCACGGACACGCATACCATTTAATTTGTCTCTGACTCTGACTCTGACTCTGACTCTGTACATGTTAAGTTCTCAAGTACGTACTCACCGTTACTTCACTTTACTTCTTTGAGAATGCGTATACCGAATTTATTTTTATTTATAAAATATCATATGTTTTTAAGAATTTTTTATATTTTGATAATTTTTTGAAATTTTTTAAAATAAATTTTATGGTCAAAATTATAATATAATATCTTATGTGATGAATTTATTAAATAAATGTTTAATTAAATTATTTGTCCAAATATATATTGTACTAAGTAGATTCTGGAGTACGTAAGTTTTTTTTGGTTAATTTCTTGATGATTTTTGCTATAATTGTAAGGCAATAAATGTGACCCATTTTTACCCAATCATAATTCATAAATGTTCCAATGTCTTCAATATCACATCTAAAATGTTCCGAATAGTCCTCTTTCTTGCACCCCCTTGCCTGTGTTTTTAATATTGTTTTGTTTGATGAAAAAGAAAATGAGAAAACAATGAAAAAATTGAAAGGATTTTTTTTTTTAAATCTTATATTGTTGAATGAAGGGGGAAAAACAGGAGAAGAAAAATATAAATGTTACAATATTTTCTTTGATTAAAAACTAAAGAGAAGAAAAAATGTATATTTATATAGAATTTTTATATTATTTTAATGTAACAGTGAATAGATAGACCGATGACTTCCAGCCGTCCTTGATGACTTCCAGCCGCCCCTGGAGCTGCCATTGATGACTTCCAGCCGTCCACCACTCTTCAAGCCGTCATCTGCAGCCATCCTTGACAATTCCATTTCACCATTCACACCATAACATCATTCTATAAATAGAGGTGCAAACCTCAGTTGTATACCATCAATTAGACACACCAAAAACACCAAGAGTGAATTCATCCAAGTAGTGAGAATTCCTAGTGAGTGTTGTGTGAGTTTGAGAGTTTGTTTTATTTGAGTTTGTAAATCTCTGTAATTTTATTCTTGTGAGTAATAGAAGTTGTTTTTTCTCTCAAATTCGTGTTTACCAACGCCTAATTGATCCGTTGGCCTCAACAAGTGGTATCAGAGCCTCGGTCACATGAGTGAGAAAAGGTTGTCTACCCTAATAAAGAAGGAGTTTATCAATGTAGACAAGGATGCTGCACTAGATCCTTACAATCATTGTCTGTTTGGTAAGCAGCATAGAGTCTCGTTTAATTCCTCTTAAACGAGAAGATCAGAGTTACTCAGTCTGGTACACTCTGATGTTTGCGGTCCCTTAGAGGTTGAATCACTCGGCGACAACCGATATTTTCTAACATTCATCGATGATGCTTCTCGGAAAGTGTGGGTGTATTTCTTGCGGACGAAAGACCAGGTATTCGATTACTTCAAATTGTTTCATGTCATGGTAGAACGTGAAACATGAAAGAAATTGAAGTGTCTTCGATCCGACAATGGAGGTGAATACTCTTCCAGGCAGTTCAATGTCTATTGCAGATCATATGGCATTCGACATGAGAAGACAATCCCACGCACCCCTCAACACAACGGTATAGCTGAAAGAATGAACCGAACAATCATGGAACGTGTTCGGAGCATGCTCAGTATGGCTAAGCTGCCAAAGCCATTCTGGGGAGAAGCAGTCAAAGCCGCCTGTTACTTGATCAACCGATCTCCATCAGTACCATTAGATTTTGAAGTTTCGGAGAAACTTTGGTCTGGAAAGGATCCATCATACTCTCACTTAAGAGTATTTGGATGTTT
>PYAF01000614.1:609003-651498 GCA_007407185.1 Glycine tomentella
TGAACCGAACAATCATGGAACGTGTTCGGAGCATGCTCAGTATGGCTAAGCTGCCAAAGCCATTCTGGGGAGAAGCAGTCAAAGCCGCCTGTTACTTGATCAACCGATCTCCATCAGTACCATTAGATTTTGAAGTTTCGGAGAAACTTTGGTCTGGAAAGGATCCATCATACTCTCACTTAAGAGTATTTGGATGTTTGGCGTATGCACACGTATCCAAGGAGCTCAGGCAGAAGCTGGATGCAAGGACCACTCCATGTATTTTCATAGGCTATGGAGATGAAGAATTTGGATACAGGTTATGGGATCCAAAGGAGAAAAAGGTAATCAGAAGTAGGGACGTGGTGTTCCATGAAAGCCAGACAATAGAAGATATTGAAAAGCCCACAATATCTCAGAAGTCAAATGTTGCAGCTCAGGTGCCAGAAGCAACAACAGAACCATTGATAAGAAATGGTGATGCAGTGCCAGAAGATATACCAGAAGTAGAAAACAATGAGGAAGAAGATGGTATTGAGCAGGGGGAGCCACAACTCGCTCTGCCAGATGTTCTAGGACTATCACAAGACCCAGATGATGGTGGATCTCCTCATATTCCAGAAGTTCGTAGATCTAAACGAGATCGGATTCCATCCAGAAGGTATCCAGAATCCGAGTATCTTCTACTTACTGAAGATGGAGAACCAGAGAGTTTCCATGAAGCAATATCTCATAAGGATAAAGAAAAATGGCTGCTAGCGATGAAGGATGAGATGAATTCTCTTGTGAAGAATCAAACTTATGAGATCGTAAAACTTCCAAAAGGGAAGAAGGCACTGAAAAATAAATGGGTGTTCAAGCTGAAGAAAGATGGCAGCGGAAAAGTGGTGAAATACAAGCACGACTTGTAGTCAAAGGATTCCAACAGAAAAAGGGGATTGACTTTGACGAGATATTTTCACCCGTCGTCAAGATGACATCAATCAGAGTCATACTTGGATTAGTCGCAAGTATGAACTTGGAGCTTGAACAGATGGATGTGAAGACAACTTTTCTTCACGGAGACTTAAAGGAAGAAATCCACATGGAGCAGCCGGAAGGTTTTAAGGTTTCAAGAGAAAACCTCATATGCAAGCTAAAGAAAAGCTTGTACGGTCTGAAGCAGACACCTAGACAGTGGTACAAGAAATTTGACTCGTGCATGGTGAGTCAAGGGTACAAGAAAACTGCAGCAGATGAGTGTGTCTACATTCAGAAGTTTTCTGATGGAAATTTCGTTGCTCTTCTACTATATGTAGATGATATTATGAAGAAACTCTCTAAGTCTTTTGACATGAAAGACTTAGGACCAGCTCAACAAATATTGGGAATGCAGATTACCCGAGATAGGAAAAATCAGATGTTATGGCTATCTCAGGAGAAGTATATTGAACGAGTACTTGAACGGTTCAATATGAATAATGCCAAACCAGTTAGCTGTCCATTAGCTAACCATTTCAAGTTGAGCAAGAGTTTATGTCCCTCATCCAAGGAAGAGATCGGAGAGATGTCGTCAGTACCATATTCTTCAGCTGTTGGAAGTTTAATGTATGCAATGGTGTGTACGAGGCCCGATATTGCTTACGCAGTGGGAACGGTGAGTCGTTTTCTCTCCAATCCCGAAAAAGAGCATTGGAAGGCGGTAAAATGGATTCTCAGGTACCTTAGGGGTACAACGAAGATATGTCTTTGTTACGGGGGAGCTGATCCAATCTTAGAAGGCTTTACAGATGCAGATATGGCTGGAGATCCTGATAGTAGGAAATCTACTTCAGGATTCGTTTACACTTTTGCAGGAGGAGCTGTTTCATGGCAGTCAAGACTACAGAAGTGTGTTGCTTTATCCACAACTGAAGCAGAATATATTGCTGCCGCAGAAGCTGGAAAAGAGATGTTGTGGTTAAAGCGTTACCTCCAAGAATTTGGAATCAAGCAAAAGGAGTACAAGTTACATTGTGATAGCCAGAGTGCTCTAGATTTGAGCAAGAACTCAATGTATCATTCCCGTACAAAACATATTGATATTCGTTATCATTGGATACGCGAAGTAATTGATCGACAACTGTTGAGACTAGTAAAGATCCATACAAAGGAGAATCCTGCAGACATGATGACGAAGGTGGTAACTCGAGAGAAGCTAGAGTTATGCAGAGACATAGCTGGAATATTTTCTTCAGATACGGCTGGAGGGGGAGTATTGATGACTTCCAGCTGTCCCTGATGACTTTCAGCCGCCCCTGGAGCTGCCATTGATGACTTCCAGCCGTCCACCACTCTTCAAGCCGTCATCTGCAGCCATCCTTGACAATTTCATTTCACCATTCACACCATAACATCATTCTATAAATAGAGGTGCAAACCTCAGTTGTATACCATCAATTAGACACACCAAAAACACCAAGAGTGAATTCATCCAAGTAATGAGAATTTCTAGTGAGTGTTGTGTGAGTTTGAGAGTTTGTTTTATTTGAGTTTGTATCTGTAATTCTATTCTTGTGAGTAATAGAAGTTATTTTTTCTCTCAAATTCATGTTTACCAACGCCTAATTGATCCGTTGGCCTCAACATAGACATGCAGAAGAGCAAAATTGTTAATTTACTCATAGTTTCTCTGTCCTTGCTAGAGGGGGAAAATAAATCACATAAGATTCTACCATTTTATTTTCTGTCTCCTGTTTTTTTACCTACAACCAATAATTCAGCAAGGAGAAAAATGATGTAATTTTTTTTCCTACGATTTACTTATCTCCGTATATTTTCTCTGAAATTAAACAATATGCGTGCTTGTCTTTTAAATTTGTATGTTACTGTGTAGAAGATCTAAAGGCAAAGTCCTTCTGTCCGTGCCTCGTTTTCAAGAAATAATGTAGTGCTTTCATTTTAAATTGTCAATTTAAATGCTGTGATTCATTTTAATATTCTTTCTTTTGCATGGTAGTGTCCCATTTCATTTTTCGTTGCTCGGTCAAATATGGACCCATGAAAAATATTTGGATTTTCGAGGAAGATGCAAATCTCTATTTTTTTTTTCCAGAGATTATTTGTGCATTAACGCCATGTTTGCTGTAGAAGTAAAAAAATTGCGAGAAATGTAAAAGAATAAAAATAGATAGAAAAAGCGTAGAGAGTGAAAATAGTCAAAATACTAAGGTTATTTAGTTGAGATAAAAAAGTGTAAAAGAAATGAAAATATTTGAATTAAGTAGTTAGGTAGGTAAAAAATATATTTTAATTATTTTATTATAAATATTATTCTTATTTATTAACGTCATGACTATTATTTTATTTCTATTATTATTAATTTTATTTTGATAATTTTTTATTATTATATATTATTATACATAAGAACATGAATTAGGAGGGAGCGGTGGGGTTTGAATAAATAAGTAGGAAGAGGGTTTATATAATCGATTATGCAAATTTTCATATGAAAACACGTACGTGGATCGGTGGATGTAGTGGGCAATTTTTTTATTTGGAAATATTTTGCGTTCCTCTCCCATGGTCAATGTTTTTTTATATAAAAAAATGCAAAAGCTCATCTTATTTCACTTAGGATAATTTCCACAATACAACTTGAGATATAATTAAAAACACGAGGGTTAATATAGTCTGTTGATGTCCTAGCTAAAACATGGGCACGGTTAACTTTAGCACACTTTCGCCTTATTTTTGGATGCATTTTATGTGTTGTGGTGCTTGTTTTTTATTTTTTAATTTTTTTATTTTCTCTCACTTTCATTCCTATCAAATCAAACGGTGCCTAAACAGTGATTGAATTTACAAGAAATAATAGATTTAATAATTTTATATCTTCTGACTTAAAAAAATTTATGTCTTCTTAATCAAATTTCAGTATATTTTTAATTAATAATCTTAATGTGTTTTATGTTATGAAGATAAAAAATTTATTATTAAATATTAAGAATACTCTTAAGAAGATATATTGTTATTTTTATTAAATTCTTTCCATATTAAGCTTTATTAAGTAAATACTAATTAATGTTCTGAAAATATTCAATAAATTTTCAATTATACTATATTAAATATATTAATTTTTCAACTTTTCTACTTAAAATGAAATAGCCATTTTTTATTTCCTAATAAATACGAGTATACCTAAAATAACAATATTTCTCCCGAAAAAATAAAAAACAAAAAAGTCCTCCAATGATTGAGCTGATGTATAACACGGATTCTGACATAATATAAGATACTTCTCATTTTGCGGAGTTTGCCTTTGACGCCTGACGGTCGTGTAATAGGAATTGAAAATGCATTGTATTTTTTATTTTTTTTAAATATTTATCAAAAATATAATGTCTTTTACTACTATTCCTTTAAGACAGGCTTTGTTTGGTTTGTATAAAAGAAGGAGCGATCAAAGTGAAAAGAAATGTAACGAGAAAAAAATAAAAGACGATATGTGTTTGAAAGGGGTAAAAGAGGGTAGAATTTTTTATAGAAAAAACACAATAAGTTCTATAATACAGTATTTTCATCTTAAAATAATAAAAAAAAAGAGTAAAAATACACGCTGAACAAAGCCAGCATTGTAGAGCTTCCTTTTTTCCTTTTCCGAATCACATAATACATATATCTATGACTATATTATGTAAATAGGTTTGGTCTGTTTTATAAATTTAAAGTTTAATTTTGATTTATTATTTATTAAAGGTTTTTTTAAAGTCTGATTTGACCTTTTAAAAATTTAATATAATCTATTAATTTATTTAAAAGTCTATTTTATATTCAAATCTAAATTTTATATTTTCTTTAAAAAAGTGAAACTTACAATTTATATTAATTTTTCAACACCATAATTGTGTTAATGTTTCTATGCAATAAAGCCAAACAAAAATGGTCGGCAACAACATAGCATCCCTGCATATTTAATCTATGGATCATATCTTTCAATTGAATAGTGCCTAAATGATATTTTTCTTTTTAGTATTTTGATTTTTTATCTATTAATATGTTGATATCGAGATTAAAGAAAATGTATATTCTTCCCAAAAACTTAACCAACCGGAATAAAAAAAATTAGATTCGTGAACTTAAAATTATGACTTACACTAATTTATTTTAATAATAATTTTTTCAAAAAAATTATTTATGATATGAAATTATTAATTTATTAGGATATTAAATATACAAAAGTATAATATGTAAGTAGGTTGGAGGTCTAATAGTTTTTTTTAAGAACTCAAATTTAGTCTATTCAACTAAATAATTTTTTTTAAAAAAAATTAACCTAACTTTTTTATTAAATAGGATAGACCAAACTTTAAATAGACAAAATTGTATACCCCTATTAGCAATTTCACCTATTCCCATTCATAGGGTTACATATTTTGCATAACCTCGATTATGGCCATTTGTTCTTGATACCAGTACAGGGATGAGTTGTTGTAGGGAAGCGTTTGACTACATATTAATAAAATAATAATAAAATTTTATTTAGTTTTATATTTTTTATTTACTAAACTATTTTAATTTTCAAATACTTAATTTTTTTTCACTTCAACCAAAAGATTTTTCTTTCTAATCACTTTCATCTTTTCTCTTTATCAATTTTCATTCTTCATACTTTTATTCATTTTAATATCTTGTAACGAGAGTTTTGTTATCTATAATAATTATAAACGATTTGGATATTATTATCTATAATAAAAATACACGTAGTTTATAGAAATGATTATTTTTAGTGAGATTTTTCCATTTTAATTACTTTTTTTTTCGTTTACAAGGTTCAAATTAAAATCTTACTTAAGGTAATCGAATCTAATATCGCTCAGATCAACGACTTGTTGGTAGATATTAAAGACATTTAAGTTAAGGATAAAATATGTTTTTGTTCCTTCAAAATATTACATTTATATTATATTTGACAAACCGTTTTAGTTAGCTTCTAGCTTTTCTCACTAGTTGAAAAACTTATTCGAATGTTCAGTAAACAACTTTTTTAATTAACTTCTAGCATTTTTTGTAATGTTACTTGAAGTAGTGTTTTTTAAAACGCAAACTTTTAATTTTTTAAATTTTATTCCTTTTTTATCATTGAAATATTTATTTAATTTTCATATTACCTTTTTTAAATATTTCATTTATGTCCATTTTATATTTTTCAGCTATTTCAACTACTAGTTTTAAAGTTCTCACTAACTTTTTAGCTTCCATATAATTTTAACAAACATAACCTTAGTTATTTGTTAGGAATCAAAACTTAATGTTTTTAACAGTACATTTATTAAAAGTGATATGGTTTAATCTTTTGTTTTGTTCTCATAGTTTTATGTGATGTTCGATCAAACTAATTGAAAAGTTAACTGAAAGTTAAAAAATTAGCTGATAGCTGAAAGCTGAAAAATTAACTTATTAAATTAGAAGTATTCGATAAAATTAGTTGTTGAAATAGTTGGAAGTGTAAAATGACGGAAAAATAATAATACCTTGATTTATTTAAAAAGGGTAACAAGGAAAATGAATAAATATATCGAGGATAAAAGTGTAAAATATAAAAAGCTAGAAGCTAGCGTTTTCATAAATGATACTTCAAGTAGTGTTTCAAAAAAATGATAGAAGTTATTGAGAAACTACCAAAAAAAAGTTTGTCTATCAAACAACCAAATGAGTTTTTCAGCTAGTAAAAAAGTTAAAAACTAGCTAAAATATCTTGTCAAATATAACTTTAGTCTTTTATTTTTTTTTCCAGGATTTTGGGCTATGTTTGACAAAACTAACTGAAAAGTTAGTTGAAAACAGAAAGCTGGAAGGTTGTAATCGGAAGCTAAAAAACTAGTATATTAAATTATAAGTGTTTGATAAAATTAGCTATTCAAGTAAATGAGAAGTGTAAAATGATTGAAAAACAATAAAACCAAAATTTGTTTAAAAATGTATGCAAAAAATTTGATAAATATATTAAGGATAAAAATAAAAGAAAATATAAAAAGGTAGAAGTTAGCGTTTTAAATAATGCTACTTCAAGTAGTGTTTAAAAAACGTTAGAAATTATTAGAAAGCTGTTAAAAAAACTTATTTATTAAACAAACAAAATGAATTTTTCAACTAATAAAAAAATTTAAAACTAATTAAAATATTTGTTTAACATAACGCTTTAGTCTTTTATTAGAAACTAAAAGCATGAGTTCCTACTAATACTTAAAAATACTTATTAATATATTTAAATTTTTTATTTATGGAAACAATATTAATGATTCCATCATGCCCCATTTTAAAAGTAAAATAAAAATATAATAAAAATATTTTTCAAGAGATAAAAGTTATTTATTCTTGTTGAAATGCACTCTTTGCGTCGAATGCATCCCCTTAGCAAGAGGCAAGAGCCTTCATACTCTGAGAACTCCAATGTACTCTGTGTTCCTCAGCATGCATATTTAGTTTCTTTTGCCTTATTTTATTTTCCCTGGGTTGATTCTCTTCTCTAGTCTTATCTGTGGCGTTATTCGTGGTGTTCTAGTATCAGTGGGCTTTATTAAAATGCAATGTGGACTCAAAAAATAGTTTAAAGGAAAGGAAAATAAAAGAAAATTATACTAATTTAAACTATAAATTTTATATAAGAACAAAAAAAAAACTCTATATAAATTGAACAAAAAATTTCATTTTATTATTCTCAATGCAAAAAAAATATTAATTAAAAATGAAAATTATTTTTGCATACCCTTTCTAACACATCCATTTAAACATACCAATTTAGCAGCCGATAGTAGGGATTTTTTCTATAAAATTAATGAAAATTATTTTCCTTCTGATTTTACATTTAACACGATTCGGATTGTAGGATGTGTTCGTGTTAAAAGTAGTTATTTTGTGATATATTCAAGTGCTGTAATTTGTGAAAGGATTTTCAAACTGTGTATCTAGTTATAGAATGAGAACGATATATGGGGAAAATATTTAATAGACACTCAATGTGTTTTTCAAGATATATATAGAGAATAAATAAAAGAAAGAAAATTATAAGTATGATAGATTTTTTTTTTTTTGAATGTTATGATAAAATTTATGATGTAATAGAAAGAAAAAGATAGAAAAAAAATGAAAGATATTAATGAGATATTATAATATACGTTGATGTTAATGTAGGTGCTGTCTGAATAGTCGTGCTATGAATCGTATTCAATTTCATGGATATGATGATGAACGTAAGGAATTGGACCGTGTTATCTTCTGAGTTCTGAATATGATTTTGTTTGGGGATGCTATTTGCACCTTCTTTTTGCTTATTGCATTGCCAACCACATAAATTGTTAGCAAGAGTTGAGTTGTAGTGTATGAGGGATGAACATGGGTTCGTCTCTGTTGCCTTCAAAGGTGTCGAAGGAGCTTCATGTCAAAAACAGGGAGAAGCTCCTCACATCCCTTCGTCAACACCTGTCCGAGTCTTCTCATCCTCCTTCAAGGTGGCGAAGAGCAAACGCGTTACGACACCGATCACTTGGAGTTCTTCAGGTATCCTCATCCTAAACCTCGCCATTTCAATTTATCGATCACTAATTCGATTTGCTTCGCGCTTCGCAGGCAGGAGAGTTTCTTCGCTTACTTGTTTGGAGTCATTGAGCCTGGATTCTATGCAGCTATTGTTCGTTCTCTTTCTTTTCTTCTCTTTAATTTAAATGCACGCTAAATGTTAAGCTTATCATCAATTAAGATCATTAAGATTGATCACTTTTCTAATAATTATTTGAAGTTATATCTAATTGGTTGATAGTTCAATTATTATTATTATACGCGATCCATGTTAAGTGTAGAAATCAGTGATTTTCATTTATGCTTGCTATTGGTTTTTGAAGGACGTTGCAACTGGGAATTCTATCCTATTTGCTCCCAGGTTACCTTCTGAGTATGCTGTTTGGTTGGGGGAGATTAAGCCACTCTCTTACTTTAAGGTCACCCTCCCACTCCCACTCATCAATTTTTTAATTGATTTGCATTTGCATGGAGTGTATGTTATTGTTTAGTGCTTCACATTTATGCATCCTCCTCTGCAGGAACACTACATGGTTAGCACGTATTGCTTCTCAGATGAAATTGCAAGTGTACTGCAACAACATTACCAGGGTTCCGGGAAACCTTTACTGTTTCTCTTGCATGGCCTTAATACAGATAGCGATAATTAATCTAAACCAGCAGAGTTTCAGGTTCTTAACTCTACTCTTCCTTTTCTTCCCCTTTGCTGGAAGCATTTTTTATCTTTTTAATTGTTTTGACCAGGACAGTGAGTGATTTGTTGGATATGTATTATTTCCAACCCCCAAGTTGTCTTCTGTACCAATACTATTGTGTTATTTGTGGTGACGTGGTAGTACTTACCAATTACCATATCTCTATTAGAAAATTGATTCTCAGAACTGCTTGTATTGTATATTTATAATTTTTATTTTTTCAGGGAATTGATAAGTTTGACAAGGATTTGACAACTTTGCATCCTATATTGACTGAATGCCATGTCATCAAGTCAGAGCTGGAAATTGCTCTTATTCAGTATGCCAATGATATAAGCTCTGAAGCTCATGTTGAGGTAACTAATCTTAAAATGCCAAACCTATGCTTGTTTCTTGAGTACTTATTTGAACATTTATGCAAAATGTCCTGTATCTTTATGAATCAATATTATTACATTCCAAAATTCCTTCCCAATGAAGCTTATGGGAATATATTAAGAGGAAATAGGCTTTAAATTAAATTGCAATTGTGATGGTTTAATTTTTAGGATCTTCCTAATTTGAGGCTGTTTTGTTTTAGTTGTAAAAGGAAAGTGATTTTGGGAACTTGGGAGGTATCTTTTAGCTTTCCATTAATGATGATTTTGCCTTAGATAATAAGACTAAGGAAACTAACTAAAGTATAGCTCTGAACAGATAGAAAATTTCACTATTTTCCTTTACTTAACCTGCTGGTTATTGACCCATTTTTCACTGAAACTATCTGGATTTATTTAGTTGATTTTGGAACATATGAGGGTGGGGTTTACACAGTTACATTATCTATTAGTAGAAGAATCTTTAATCTCAATGTATGAATGGCTTTATACACATGTTTTGTGAAAATCCTTTCGAAATAGTTGCAATATGCATTACAATGAAACAGTTTATGAGAAACACCAAGGTGGGCTGAAGGAGTATCAGCTTGAAAGCATTTTTCTTCACCATACCTACATGTATGGTGGATGCCGGCATTGCTCCTATACATGTATTTGTGCTACTGGTGATAATAGGTATACATTTCTGAATACTGATATTGTAACCTGTCTGTAATTTTGTACTACCAACCACTGTACCATGTATAATACACATATATTATGCGTGTGTAATTATGTTTGATATGTTGCTGACTTGCTATCTGACTGCTTGCAATATTTTACTATATGGGTTACTGCCATACCATGTATAATGTTTATATAAGTGTGTATGTGTGTATTGGTTTTTAAATAGTAGCTACCTTCATCATAAAGTGGGCTGGCTAACTTGTATGTATTAGTGCAGTGCTGTTCTTCATTATGGCCATGCAGCAGCTCCTAATGACAAGGTATGGTATAGAAGAACTTTTTCTTGTTAGTATTTTTTTTTTCTTTTACCTTTGAAGGTCATTATCATTGCAGCCAATGTGGTTGATTGGCTATCATAATGTTGATGGTTTCAATTCATCTTTATAGATTGGTGATGTGACTTTTCTAACTTGTTTGGTGCATTCCACCTATGAGAAATTGCATTGGGCACAACGCACAATTGCTGTGTTAGCTGTATACCTATTTATTATTTCCTACACTGAAACTTGAAATTAATTAACACCAAGCCTAGTCATAAGTATTTTTTCTTTCACTGGTAGGAAAAATAATTGGTTCTGGAATATGTAAAAATAGGAACTTGGAAAAATACCACAAATAGTTTACTTTTTTTTTCTTCTTGTTTTCAAAGAATTTTTCAAATTTTTTTTGCTATGGCTAGTCAACATATTAAATATTGAAATCTTCATTCCTTAAGAGACAAAATAAGATGAAGTTATAGGTTTGAATTGGATGATCAATGTTATTTATATTTTTAGATGCTCAAGCTTCTTTCTAAAACCATGACTCTTCTGTAGACTTTGGAAGATAGAGACATGGCGCTGTTTGATATGGGAGCTGAGTACCATTTCTATGGGTCTGACATAACTTGTTCTTTCCATGTGAGTCTTCACATAAATAATTAATTTTTGTATTTTTACTTAGTTTACGTTACTTGAATTGCCATTTTGAGCAATTTCTCTGAATCATCAGGCATGCCTCTGTTAAAACTGCACCCCACTTGGTTCTTCCTGTTCATGTGTTTATTTGTTATATTGCTGTCTCATTATTATCTTTATAATAAGCCAGACGTTTTTGTGTGTGTGTGTGCCAGGTATTAGTATTTAGATAGTGTTTGACGTAGTTTTTGGGCTTCTCTTCTCCTTAAAAGGAAAGGTCAAACACAATTTCAAATTAGCTCTAGAAAATAAAAGTAGACTTTTTTTTAATGAAGGAAAAGTAAAAAAAACAGAGCTTCTGTAGAAGCTAGCTAGAGGGGTTTCTACATTTGTGGAGAAAAGAAGCCAAAAAAGGCTGGGTCAAACGCTATCTTATTATTTACTAACTAGAACAATAATTTTATACTCAACTTTAATTTTGTGGTGCAGGTGAATGGAAAGTTTAGAAGTGATCAATCCCTTATATATAGTGTAAGTGCTTTCTTATAAAACCTTTTTTATCAAAGGGAAATCAAATTTTAAGTTCTTTACTTAATGGGTAAATTGCACCGGTACAAATATTTGCAGTGTAACATCCCTAACAAACAAATGTAATAATTTTCTGTAAGGGCTCAACTAATTCTAGACGTTCATGTGCATGTTAGTATGGCCCAGCCAATGTACTTTTAATATACCTCAATGCGTTGACTTTTATAGCATTTCTTTGAACAATTATATACACACTCTTTCCATGTTCTGCAGGCTGTGCTAGATGCTCATAATGCTGTTATATCTGCAATGAAACCTGGAATAAACTGGGTTGATATGCGTATGTATGATTGAGTACAAGTATCATTTTTTAAGCAACTAAAATGTCTGCCATATTTGGTTTCAGCTTTCAAGAGCTAATATCTGTCAACATGTATATTATAATATTATATTAGTGCTTTACTTGAGAGAAGTATCTTGACTATTTAACTTAGTTGATGGATTGGAATATATAGCCAATTTGTCCACATGTAATTATTTTGCTGTCTGCAGCTTGATTGAGAAATTACAGGCATTGTCTTGAATAGGGGAACCTATGAGTAAATCTAGTCTGATAGCCATCATTAGACTTCATTGTGAAACCAAAAATGCTGTTGTCCAATATTTGTACTAAGTTATTTTTTTAACAGGAACAACTGAACAAGTGTCGTGTTATTTTGCCTTGTTTCTGCTCATATCCTTTCTAAGATTGCAGATTAGCAGAAAAAGTGATTCTGGAGTCACTGAAGAGGGGACACATTTTACTGGGTTAACATATATTGTATTTTTCTATTTTGAGTGGGAAACTTTTCACCTTGATACAATCACTAGGATCTTTTAAGAAGTTGCGTATTTGTGGATTTTGGTGTAGTGATGTTGATGACATGATGGCTGCACACTTGGGTGCTGCTTTTATGCCACATGGTCTGGGGCATTTCCTTGGTATTGACACACATGACCCTGGAGGCTACTTAAAGGTATTTGTGAATTTCATCGGCGGTTACATTTCAAACTGCTCCTTGTCTCCTTTAATTAATGGCTTCATTGGCGTGTATAATTAATCTTGGGTCGGCAACTTCTTTTTCATATAATGTCTTGGGAACTTTGTTCTGATTTGCAGGGCCTGGAAAGAAGAAAGGAACCTGGATTAAAATCTTTGCGGACAATCAGAGATCTCCGGAAAGGAATGGTCAATTATGGCTTTTCTCAGTAATCAGAACTTTTTTTTAAGTAGCAACTAGTATGAAGCATAATAATAGTTGATGTTTTGCTTTGGGTTATACTACATTAAAATTGTCACAACTATGATGCCCCTAAAACTCCCTCATTTATTTTGAGTGTTAAATTTTTCCGGTATTGAACCATCTAAGTTTTCTTTACATGTTATTCAGCTAAATCGTCACTTGAGTCCCTGAGATTGCAAGCATTGATCTCTTTAGTCTCCTAACTTTGCAAAATGCCTTTCACTTTACTCATTTTTCACTGATATTAAGGACTAAATTAAATAATGTTTTATATAATTAGGAATTAAAGTGAGAGTTTTGTAAAGTTGGAGACTAAATTGATCGGTGATTACAATCTCATGGACTAAAGTGTGGGGATGCCCAATTTTTTTGGCTGAAGTCTTCAATAGAATGATGGTTACCAATATTGTACATGTGGTAACACATAAAGCTAAAATCATAATGATTATTGCATTTTGTGAACCCTGGTTGCTTCAGTTGAGTTTGGGGTCTTCTCCTTTGATCTCTATTAGTTAATGCTCTATTTTCTATTTTATGAACTAAAAATACAATTTTGATGATAAGATAACCTTGTTCATTAATATAGTCCAAAATAGAAAGCTGAGATTAAGCATGTTTATAGGAAAATGAAGAATAAGTATGATGCACCTAATCAAAATTAGGGATGAAGAATAGGAAACTAACTGCCTAGCTGACACATGTGAGGCAATTAAGAGAGAAGTGATTATAGGGTGGGAAGTGTAATAGAGGAAGAAGGACAAGCGGGAACTTGGTTGGAGTTAGACACTTGATCTGGGAGAGACTGAGCACTCTCATACTGCTCAGATTTGTTTTCCTCATTTCTTAATATACAATGCACATTTTCCTCATTTCTAATCATTGGTATGATCCCCTGATACCTATTATTTATACACTTGTAGGTTATCACTGTGGAGCCTGGATGCTACTTTATTGATGCTTTGTTATGTTACTTCCTGCCATGAATAGTCCAGAAACTTGCAAGTTCGTAAACCAGGAAGCGATTAATAGATTTAAAGGTTTTGTGTGGAGTCCGAATTGAGAGTGATGTGGTATGCCATTTACTGAACTTTATGAAGGATAACCTAGTTTTTAGTTTATCATTTCTATATCCTATTAATGTTTTTTTCTTTCTAACCTAGTATTATTTGCCCCGACATACACTTGTTCCATACCATATTTTGAGCGGGGCATGCTAACCTGCTCCCCTACTTGCCTTTTTGGAGTATGTTATCAATAACTTGATTAATATACTCCTAAAAATTATTAGATTAATTTGTGTATTTGATTATAAATCTCATGTGATTTTCTTTTTTAATTAAAGATCACATAAAAATTTTAAAAGATCGCATGAGATTTGTTGCTAAATTGTAATCTAAACTGTTAATTTTAATCTAATGGTTGTAACTAAATGTTTTTATTTCTCACAATAAATTCTCTCCCCCCCCCCCTTCTCTATTGATTAAAGAATACTTTTATGACTTTTTGTGTTTTAATCTTGAGCTTTCATGGTAATAATTGGCAGTCAATATTTAATTTCTTGCTTTCTCGTTTGAAATGTCTCCTGCAGGGTGATTAACTTTAAACTCTTCACCCTTTCTTGTGATCAAACACTATATCATTATAAATGTGCATTGCTATTTTGGTAGATGAGCTTATTTGATTATTACTTTGTCTATGATGTACTCAGCTTGTTACTGCCACTGGTTGCTACAATATGAGCAAGTGTCCAAGGGAAATACGGGAGATTGAGGCAGTGATGGCAGGGGCACCATGGCCAGCTAAGAAGACCTCCACTCATGTTGGAAATGGATTACAAATCTAAGTTTGACCTTAACTGTCCTTGATCTGAATTGCTCTGCTAAGTTTGTGGTTTTTTTTTTTTTTTATTAAATAAATATTACTATATTAGTATAAAGTAACTCTTCTCTCCCCTCTTTCTTCGGAATCATACACTCTAAATACCCCCCCCCCCCCCCCAACAAAAAACACACTCACTCTCAAGAGGGGGAGAAGGAGATCCTCGATGTAATCACGTGATTAGTAGCAAATATTTAAGCAATAAGCATTTCAATGCAAGTAATGTTTTCTTTGACCAATTTTGCTATGTTGTAGAGATGCAAGTTCTCAGAACCAATTGAAAGTGCAATCATACGATATTGAGATTTCTTCTAATCAACTTATCAATCAAATATTGAGCATTCATTTCCTCGAGTATTTGAAAAAAAAAAAAATCTGATTCGTGCTGATAAAAATGAAGTTGTGAATTGCCCCAAAAAAATTTGTAAAAGTCATAATTGCAATAAATTTGATGAGTAATTAACTCTCTGTCCACAATAAGATTGAAATTTTGGTGTTCTTCTTCTATTAATAGGATACATGTAAACAAAAATTAAGTATTAGGGAGATATTGTAACAAGACAAAATTACTCCAAACTATATATTTATATATAATATCTTTTTTACTTTTTTCTTAAGAGTTTCTAAAAATACCTTACGAGGGTGTTTGTTTCTTGGTTTAAAATTTCATAATTTCATTATTAGGAATGTGCATGTGCGAATGCAATTCATACCCGAAAAATGACTTTATTCCATTTTAATTCTCATGGTTAAGGATGAAAAAGTTACATTCTTATGAGAATATAGAAGTTTATTTTCTAATCCAATTATAACTTCTATTTAAACTCTTAATTTTTTATTTCAATATTTTAAAAATATTATTGAAAATATTAAATATAATTAAATATATTTTTGAATTACATAGAAATAAAAATTTTAATTATAGTATTTCTTGAGATATTATTCTTCAAAATGTCATATTATACCTTAAAATAGACATTATTTAAACATATAAGTAAAATCCACAAGACTAGTGAGTAAAACATCGTTTTCTAATCTGAAAAAAAACACACCGTGACATTATTTAATAATATATATATATATATATATATATTTTTTTTTTTTCTTTTTTACGATAACAAACTTAGCTTCTTTCATTATTATATAAGAGAAAATACAGTTTGGAATGCTATGATGAGTGTAAGGACTGGCATAGAAAGAGGCAGCTCTAGCAAGCGTATGAGCAACCACATTAACTTGTCGTCTAGCAAATTTTATAAAAAAGTTTGGGTAAGCTGAAAGGAGGGATCTGCACTCGGAAACAATAGACACAAGCTCAGAAAAATCAGCTTTGGGGTCACTAATTCTATCCACTACCCCCTTATTACAATCTATATAAAAGATAACATGAGTCATATCCCAAAAAATAGCCAATTGGATTGTATACAAAAGGCCTAAAATTTCACCTTCCAACACACTAAGAGGAGGAGTTTGCGAACCTGTATTTGCCAAAATGAACTCGCCGTTGCTGTCTAACACAAGCTCCCCAGCTGAATAAGTTATAAGAATTGATGAAAGTTGCACACTTGCACCCACATTAATTTTCAGAAATCCTGGGGGTGGAGGTTCAGTAAAAACAAACCCAAAGGCTTTGAACGAGCCAACGCTGCCAGCAAGTCCGCAACAACATTACTCTCCCTGTAAACATGATTAACCCGCAACACCTATCTTCTGTTGAAGAATTGCTGGATCGAATGAAGCAGGGGGCTATAAGGATGGGAGGATAAACAACTAAGACTCGCCTATGCCCCATTCTCCAAGAGGTATCTAAAGTAGAAAGCACAAAAGTGGTCCCAATATTTCTAAGAAAGCCTGAAATCCAAGCACCAAAGCAATTCCGCAACACCCCACACCTATCCATGTTCCATTTCAACCAACCTTCAGGAGGAGGCCTCCACGCAACCTTTATCTTCCTATGCTTTTCTTTTAGGTTGAATAATATCCAGACTTGGATCGACCAACTTGTGCTGCAGAAAAATAGCTTTAGCCTCATTCAAGATATTAGAGTGAGACCAAGCAATATCCGAGAAGACCCACTCATTTGAGTCATTTCTAGCTTTCCAGATTTGGTAAGTAACTAATATTAACCAAATATGCCAATCCACAGAATTCAGCTCCGCCCATCTAGCCAAATCCATATTATAAAAATTGGGACAAAATTGGTCCACTCCACAAGCTTCCCAGACCAATCTAACTATAGGAAATCCCTTAGGAGATGTAACTCAGACTCAAACTCAAGGTCACACAAGGGGCAATCATTATGCTCAGCCATTCCCCGAATATGGCGATACTCATTCTTAGGCAAACCCCCTCTCAGAATCTTCTAGATCAAATCCCTAGCTCTAGGTCTACCAAGGATTTTCCATAGACAATTCCTCAAAGAGGGATCACTCTGGACATTAGGGCAAGCTAAAAGATCGTAAGCAGACTTTGTAGAGAATCATGTTAGGGAGGAAGGGCCGCAACAGATCAACCTTCCAATTCCCCTTAATGTCAATTAAATCTGACACAGTCCGAGTCATCCATGGGGAGGGAATATCCTTTAAAGGAAAATCTGTCAGAATTTTCCCTGACTGGAGTCAGATATCAGACCAGAAGCAAATACTCTTACCATGCCGCAGAACCCACCTACCCCCTTGAAGAACACTATCCCAAGTACTCTGGCTAGCTCGACCAGCTTTTGGACACTATATGTTAGGCCCTTTATGTTCCTCAGTAGGTTTTTTTTCCAGCCTGCTTTACAGGTTTAGCAGATGCTTTACTACTTGTTTCCCCTTCATCCCCTGAGGATTTACCTGCTTACTCTTCTGACCTACTTCATTGGCATCCTCTCCCACTATTTAAGCATCCTCTTGATCTGTTGTCCGAACACCCTCCTCCTCAGGTAACACATGGTACTGAGACCCAGTACCAACTTTCTGTTTCACCTTCTTTCCATTTTCCCCAGTTTGTCTCCGCCCTCTAGAGGGTCTTTGAACCACCATCCACGGCCTAAAGGGTTCATTAGGAGCCTTCTCCATCATGAACTCTCCTTAGCCACCTCCTTAATTGGTCTTCAATCTTTCCTCATCCAAAGGGCAATCATCCCTTTAATGCCCATATCTACCACACATTAAGCAAACCAGTTGTAGACCCCCATACTGCACAGAGTATATTTTATTATTAAGTTCAAACTGTGAACGCAATATTTTGTTCAAGTCCACTTCAATACACAGGCGAGCAAACTTTGCCCGTTCAGTAACAAACACATCTCTTAATGTATTAGCATCAACCTTCAAGGTTCTCCCCAAGGTGTCCCCAATAGTCCACAAAATCTTCTTATCACAGTACTCTATTGGCAGACCTCGTACACGCACCCAAACAACTACCTTACTCAGTTGCCCCTCATGTGGAAAAAACTCAGGTTGCCACCTCTGGATCAGGAGGTAATGGCCTAGGATCATCCAATGGCCCTCTTTAAAAAACCTAATAATTAAGATCATCTGAGTTAGCAAAGCGGATAAGAAAATAATCATTCTCTAGATCCACCATAGTCATATTGATCTTGCGCCCCAACAACTTCACAATGATAACTTTCTTCTATGGTCTACGTGTCAGTTGAAGTTGTTCCTTAGAGTAGGATGGACCTACTACTCAGATCCATACCAACTGGTTCCTTCAATACTATCCTCCTCATCAGAGTCACTATCAAAAATCCAGTCCATATGGTCAGTAGGGTATTCTCCTTGTCTGCACCATTAACCCCAATACATATATCTTTGTAAGAGACACACTCCCTTTCCATGTGTTTGCAATAACAGTCGGGAATAGGGGAACATTCGTATTCCCTATAGGCTGGGCCCCTGGCATAGGTGTTTCCGAGACTCTGAACAAGTTGCAGATTTTCTGTTGGTGTTGTCTCCATTTTCGCTTTCTTGCCACTACCGATCGTTGTTATCACTAATTGTTGGCGTTCCCCCCGAGGAAAACCCTAGACGACACAGCGGACGTCATAGGTTCCACAAGAGAGAGGAGAAAGAACAAAGCGTTACTCTAGGTCATTTTTTTAAGCTTGGCCCTCAACTCTTCATTCAAAGACTGTAAAATCATGAAAACACATTGTTTAAAAGAGTCAACTTGCTACATTTTAGCATTAATTAAGGAAAGAAGGCCAGCTTCTCTCCAACATTGAAAGCTGAGAAGAAAACCCAAAAAAACATGTTAGGAATTTTCTAACCTTACATTACCTTAATATCAACTAAGTGATTTAGTATGAATGGCAACTAAATTCAATGCTTGCGCAAGCCTAAACAACTTAATATCATAAGTTCATAGAAGCTTAGTAATGGTGGATCCCAACCTATTTCCGACCAATAAAGTGCAAGTTAACAAGTAATATGGTTTGATTTTTTTTTTCCTTTTGAACCATCATGGTATATTATTATATCATGTTGTATTGTGCAATTTTCCACGTTAAGTTTAAAATTGCTACTAATACACAAATTATAGACCAATAATGGGATTTTGAGTAACATCATGATCAAATTCCACCAAAATGAGAGAGATCCAAAGTTGTGTAGGTATGATATTGTATAGTTGATAATGACTTAAAAGAATGAATTAATACTATATATTAACAAGATGTATATATTTTTTGATAATTTATCATTTAAGAATTTTACAGTTAAACATGTTTGATTTAAAATAATTATGAGATAAATGATGTTCACGACAGTTTTTTAGAAAGCGTGAATGTTAAACATGGATAAAAAATTCTTAGCAACAAAGATATTAAGTGAAATATTATTAAGTAAAGTATTAGTAAATGAAATATCGTAACATATGAACCACCGAAAAAAATTGACAATGAGACATGTAACACTTTTTGCACAAGAGTATTGGTTTTAATAGGGAGGCAATGAAGTCAGGGTTAAAATATTCGTTACCGCGTGTTTACTTGCTCTTGATGTTGCCATCATTATTTTATGCACAAACTTTGAGGTTTACTTAATCCGCAAAATAAGATTAAATGCAAGTCAAAACTCCGATCCAGTCAGCTGCAAATGGGATCTCAATTCCCCACATTCACACATTGATTAAATTGTTAGATCCAGATCAGATTATTAATTTTTATTTTGGTAAATCAGACTTAAAACACATATCTAAAAATCTAAACCCTCCAATCTTTTCTTGATTTACGATTGCATAAATGTAAATATGCAAGAAATCCAAGTGGAGGATGATATGGAATTAACCAACTCTTATTATCATGTTAGGTGGATGCCACAGGTGAAAGAAAAGGAAAGATCATGTGTGTGCCTTAAAAAATCATAAATAAATTAAGAGTCCACGTGATACAGCTCAATGATTCCTTTATTGAAGATAGACCTATAAATGAATCAAGGCAACTTTATAGTTTTTATATTATATTATATATTTCACGTATTCTGTCCATTTTCTTTTTTCTATCTACACCCCCCCCCTACAACTTCTTTGTCTATCCCTCCCTCCCTCCCTCCCTCTTAAACAATAAAAAAATTTGAAGAATAAAACTGCTTTCAATTACAAAAGTCAATGGCTTATTATTTTCAAACTTGCAGTGAAACACGGGTCTTTATAGGCTTGAGCTTCAATCCCATGTTTTCTGGAGAAAGGAGCTCCGGAGAGATGCAAGATGGGCTTAGTGGGCTTCTTGGGCTGTCACTGAACTGGGTTGGTCTATACAACCCATACCCCATGAAAAAGTACTCCATAGGTATCAGCATTGCATGCGGCTGTTCCTCTGTAACCATTGATCCACAAGCCTGGACCTGCAAAATGAAAAACCTTTCTCAATGCATGTTCAGATTCACTTTGAATTATCCAAAATCATGATGAAATACCAATTAACATAATTTTAGGTAAACAGTCACATGTTTGGTCTCAGGTTAAAAAATTGATTCCGAATCTAAAATTAATTGAATTATAGCAATTTTATGTAACTTTTGTATTGAATTAAATCAATTTTGCAAATGTTTGCCTGAACGTTTATAACCATATCCTAGTATTTGCTATGCTTTCTTGTCATATATATACCAACAACATGCATGCTACACATCTACACCCTTACACATTACACATACCTCAACCAAGGCACTATATCTCCTATCAAGTTTTGAAGTCATGTATAGAGCCTCTGAATGGAAAGGAGAACTGTCCCCAACAAAAATAAGTGTACGACATTTTAATCTTTTCAATCCATCTGAAATGTCAGGCCTCCTACAATTTGGCAAAACAAAGTTGCAATACATAAATTTTCCATTTCACATACTAACCTACATTTTCACAAAATTATAAATGGGGAAGCAAATACGCAGAGAGATTTACTGATTAATTGCTTCAAGAAACCGCAAGACATTTGTTCTTTTTCTCTCATCCAGCAGCTGGAAAAGAAACATGACAAAGAACCAATGCAAAGCAACGTGAATACATACAACAAACATGGAATGAGTAATTAAAGGAATAGCAAATAGCAATCACATTCCAGCTAATAGCTATAGAACAGTACAGGGTGAAGAAACTAAATTAGCTTAGCACTGACTTTTCTGCAAGCTTGAACTATCTCTGATTCCGCAAATTCAACGTTTCCACGAACTTCCTGTTAAAATTGACTGAGAAAACTCAACATGTGAAATAAAGAGGGAATACAGCAGACCTTAGAAACTTTCATAGTTGCATTATAATACCTTGCTGAAGTATCGCTGAAGCAAACACTCTTTCAGTAAGCCACACATACCATAGAAATATATCAAATTTGACATCACCTGAAATTTGCAGATGTGGTTCTGAGTATGTTATCATATCGGAGAATTCATAAAAGGAAAATCTGCAAGGAATTGAAATGAACCTTGTTATAAAACCATTCCGTCCAAGAAGGTGCTTTGCATAAGGGAGATACAAGTATTAAGCCAAGAACACGCTCCCTATATTTCATCTGTAAAAGCATACCAAAGAGAAATGAATCAATAAAGAACTAACTTCATAAGTTGATCATAAGACTGCAAACATTAAATATATTACACAGCCTTTCCTTTCAAAGTTAATGATGGTGTACATACAGCAAAAAGAGTAAGGATATAAGCACCGGCTGTCACTCCCATACACATCACTGCACCAAGCCTGGACAATAAAATAGTTCATGCCGTTAATAAATATAGCAAAAACATTGGATTTCGCCCAATAAAAGGACTTTTATTCAACTCCCAATTCCCGAAATCAAGGTTCATTAAAAAGAGGAAGCAAAGCAAGAGATCAACTTAAATAGGCTTTGTTCATATAAAAGAAAGAGTTCTGAGAAATGGAATCTAACCACCCCCGAAAATATAAAGTATCAACACTGTAATTATATTCTAATTACCCAAAATAGTTGAGGACCTCAATTATTTGATCTGCTAAGTCTTCAGCAGAAGGAACAGGATCCTTGGCACAAATTGCAGCTGCTCCCAACTGCAAGAACACTTGTGGAAGTTTCAGAGGGAAAACTATGTGAATAATAATATCCAGTTCTAAATGCAATAAAAAACACATTCAAATCAACCAACTTACAAACCTCATGTCCAGGAGGACTGATATGATATATGCAAAAGTTGTGAAGCAGTAAAGAAGCTGCTTCTGGACAGAAAAATAGTCCTTGGAAACATGACATATCTGCCCCAATACACAGAAGTAAAATATTGAATCATATTTCCAGATACACACGTACAATGCAATCATTATGTAACCTAAAAAGGAACTCAGACAAATTCTAGAACAGAAGGTAAAAAAATAAATATAATCTTGAAACAAGTGAAAGTAGATAAAAGAAAATACATTGGCTGCACTTACAATTTAGAGCCAGATCTGGATAAGTGATCAGAGCTGGTTTGTCAGGATCGCCATAGACTATGACAGACACAGTACCACAGCCAGTTCGAATATGATGCTCCTGAAATGGCAATCCAAAATTAATGCAGCCTAAACACAGGAAGACTGAGAAAAAGGTATCAAAATTTGAAGTTGGAACTTTTTGTTTGGGAATGAAAAGAACCTTCCCCTAAAGCAAAGGATATCCTTTATTCAATATACACTCCATTTGAGTAATGTTAAAATTCATAAGTGAACCCTTTTCAAGCTATTTGGCCCCTAACATGCCCTTACTCCTTTTTTGGGAAACCCAAACCAACAAGCAACAACAATAACACATTAAAATCACTATCTAATTGTATGCTCAAGAAAATAATGATGATAAGGGGGGAGACAGTGAAAAAGTGAAGAGTATCTTTGGGTTTTAAAAGCAAAAGAATGACTGAAACTCATCTAATAACTAATGTGTTTATTCCTATAAACCAGAAAAATAAAAAAAATAAAACTACCTACATCACCCAAATTGCATCGAATACCATAAGGATAAATTTCATCCCCAAATTTTCAAAACAAGCCAAATGACAACCGAGGAATGCACAGCAGATCCGCTATTTTCCGCGTTCAATATTCAGAAGATATGGTAAAAAGAAACACATTCCAAGAGAGAAAATAAAGAAAGCAAACGAAGAAGGGTATATAAAACGAACCCAATCCCATGAATTTTCAAGAGTAAAAAACTTTTCTTATTCATTTTTTTTTTTTTCCTATTTTCCAACAAAGGTCCCCAATAGCAAAACACTTGCCCCATCAAATGCTCCGTTATACAAAACAATTAGACGCCCCCAAAAGAAAATTGCCATTGGCAACAGTTCGTCTCCTTCCTTCAGCAACAGCAAAATCCAGAAACCGAAAATGCAGCATAAATAATGCCGAGAACAAGAAAAATTGCAACCCATAAATCAGCAAATAAGGACCGACCCAATTGAGAAACAGTGGAACTGGATCCATCCAAGCAGATAGAAAGAAAAAAAAAAAAAAAGAAAAAAAGTTGAATGCATGGGTGTGGGAGAGACCTTTCCACCGAGGTAGATCTTCTCCATTGCTGTGGTGAAAATGGAAAGAAGCCTCTCTCCGATGATCCAAAGAAGCCTCCACCCACCGATTCCCCCTTTCTTTTTTGGTCCAAACAACAAACAAATATAAGCCTCCTTTAATGCTTTATATACCAACCACTTCCATTCTCTTGCCTGTGTTCTTCTCTCTCTCTCTCTCTCTCTCTCTCTCTTCAAAATTTTAACCTGGGGTTAACCACCACCGACGCTTTCTTTCCGTACCAACTGAATTTAACCTCGTCCCACTTTGTCTTTTCTTTTTCTTTTCTTTTCTTTTCACCTCGCCATTGCCTCCCGCGACGTCGTTTCACTCTCTCCAAAGACGCCGCTCAGCTCATGGAAAAATTACAAGTGTTTGAGAAATTAATTGGCTCACATTTAAATATTATCAAATGTTTGTAATTGATTAATTTTATTTTAATTTTTTTTACATATTTTAATTAAAACTTAATCTTAACGTATTTCAACTAAAAAATAAATGTATGTATATTTACAAATCTTACAAGTATTTGTTAACATAATCACACTTATTTTTTAGTTTAAACACATTAACAAATTACAGTGTTGTTACCAAAATAGGTAGACCACCAAGTTAGAAGTTGAGTTTGATCAAGATTAGGTCGATAAGGCCAAGATCCTGTTCAGAACAAATATATTTATTTTAAAAAGTTATATAGTAAAAATATGCGAGAAAAATATTTCAAATCAATCTAAAATGAATAAAATTATAAATATATTAAAAGAATAAAATGTAATTAAAAATCAAACACACACACGCATATATTTATACGACATGATTGTTGCACAGAAAAAGTGAAAGACAGATAAAGGGAGGATGAGGAACAGTCTTAAATTTAATCCTCTCCTCATTTAGTTCACGTTACGTTTAGCTTCGTTGAGATAAACTTATACTTATGTCAATAATACACTTAAATGCTTAAAGTAGTCAAGTGTCAACCATATATGAGATATAAATTAGGATGTTGATACCAAAATATCGACAATCAAGTTAGATAAAAAAATGTTAAAAAAGGATTATTTCAAACTACTCTAAAATGAATAAAATTATAAATAAATTAAAATAACAAGATATAATTAAAAAATCTTAAAAATTAAATATATATTTCACGACTACATATTTATACAACATGATTGTTATGCATAAAAAAGTGAAAGAAAGGATGAAAAATAATCTTAATTTCAATCCTTCTCTTGTTTGGCTTTAATACAAAATAATGAATTTAAAAAAAATGTGAAACTCAAATTTGCAATACTCTCTTTATAATTAGAAGAGAAAATAGCATGGAAGTTTTTTTTTTAAGATTGAAAAGACTAATATATAATTTTTTCTCTCTAGAATGTTTATGTAATTAATAAAAAAGTATATTTAAAAAATGTGTTTCAAAATGTATGACTAATAGTATTTTTTTTCTTTCACTCTAACAACATTTCATCCTCTGTAAATTAGTTTTTCTTTCTTTCTTTTTTACTAAAAATGATGATTTCAGTCATCATGAAATCATGAATAGCAACCAAAATCTAAAAGGGTCGTAATTTGCGGGAAGCGTCTGCCTTTCCCTTCTCTGACCAGCGACCACATCATTTTCCCTTTGACTCCAAAACCTATTGTGCGTGCACACCTGTCATAGGATGTTTCATTCACAGGCTCCACTTTTTATTTTTATTCTCTCATTTTGTAGTTTGTGTAATTACTCTGCGTTTTAGACGTGGGCATGTGTTTATCAAGAGGGCCTTTGAAGTTAAAAAATGGTAGTAGGTTGCTTGCCTTTCATTTGACTCCAATCATTAATCATGCCTTCCTAATCATCTTTATACACATTGCTTTCGGCTTTTCCATTTCATCTATTATTCGTTCACCAATATTCTTTCTCATCTTCACCAAACCTTAATACTAAATAATTTGAAAGACCTTCCATGAAATGTTTGCATTTAGCTTTACAGAGTATATCTGTTCCAAGTGTCAATTCGATCCATGTGTAGGCCTCGTTCCATAACAATGTTTACTTTAATCACATCAATCAAGTTATGTATAATTCGCATCTAAAATTAAAAATATAAAGTCATTGGGAATGGGTGGCTTATTGAAATGTATGGGTAAACACTGATATTATGATGCATTACACTAAAAACTTTATATACTAATAATATATATCAACAGAATTTTTTTTGAAGGAAACATATTAAGAGAATTATATATGTTAGTATAACGTGTCATTTTTTTTAAGATAACAACATCTCATATTATTAACAGAAACTCAAAGTTTACAATAACAACTAAATTTTCACAGTAAAAAAAAATAACAACTAAATTTTTAACAGACAGACATTATATTAAGAAAGGTTGATCTAATATGAAATTGTTAGTATTTTTTTTTTCTCGTAGCGTATTAAACAGAGATAAAAACATTTGTAATTTACATTGTTTCAACTAGATGATTTATTTTTTGAGAGAAATTTCAACTAGATTAATTTTTTTTTAAAAGGAACTAGATGAATTAATAATCAATATCAATACATGTACTCTAAAACTTTGAGGAAGATGTGATTTTTTAAAAAATATTTTTTAGTTACATGGTTTTTGTCAATCAATGTGACTAATCACTCCAAAGTCCAAACGTCAATTGCTTTTATAGGTGGATATCTGGCAATGACTTCTTACTAACACTGTTGTTTTCCACTCCACCCATAGACAGTTTCCTAGTCATGACGCAATTTAATATTGTCATAATCTCCTTTGTATCTTTGGTAAAATTATTATCACTGGTTTAAGCGACAAACCTTTTGCACCTTTTATACTTAAAGTTATTGACAGCGACCTGGAATGGAACGCACGAGAACATTGCATAAGACATGCGTGATGCTCTCGGTTTGTCGTGAAATTCACAAATTTAATTGATATGATTAAACTTGAAAGATTTACGAGAACAATATTTGTAATTTTAAAGGTATATTAATTGCGAGTATTTTAAAGGTTAAATTACTCAAATACTCAATTAGTCCCTAAACTAAAAACTAAAAGTTTATGAGATTTCTTTATAGAGATTTCAAACAGTAAGCAAATGATAATTTATGGCAATTTTTAAAAGTTTAGAAACTCCATTGAAAAATTTAAATGATCAAATTCTCAATTAAAAAATAATTTAGGAACCTTTTTTAAAATATTCAAATAATTTAAAGATTAATTGAGTAATTTGTGTCTAAAAAATTGAGTAATTTTTTTTAAAGTAAAGTAATTTAACCTAGTAAACTTTTGTTTTACGAAATGTTATTAGATTTTAAAAAATATGGAGATGAGAATATAAATTCACATATTTGTTAAAGGAAACAAAAATAAAAAATCAAGTACCTTTTATTCCCAGAAAAATAAGTTTTCATGTTTATACTTAATTTTATATTGATTTTATTCCCATAAGAGTAATCTAAGAATGTTTAAAAATTATAGCTTAAATGATCGATTTCATCTTTTATCTTAATTTTTTTTCCTAATTTGATCCTTTATTTTCTAAACAATTCAATTTAATTATTTATCTTTTTAGTAAAAGATTTAAAATGATCATTTGTTTTTTATAAATATCACTTTAGTACCTTATTATCTTACTTAAAAGGTTACAATAGTCTTTCAAATATATTTTAAATGATTATTTATCTAAATGTTATTTAAAAGATAAAGTGAATATATTTAAATAGTTGAAAAAATATTTTTAATAAAATAAGATATCAAAAGTGAACTTTTTATAGATTAAAGATTATTTTAAATCTTTTAAATAAGATATATAAAAAAGAAAAAAACTTTTAAAAAGATAAAAAAAAAACTATTTTTAATAAAATAAGCAAGATAAAAGAATAAAATAATAAAAATTCTATTACACCTTCATTGTTATTTGTTAATATTCATTACCTCACAACCTTTCTCCACCTCTGTACTGGGATATAACTTCTAAACAATACTTTTCTTTGTTTTTTTACACGTACAATATATATATATATATATATATATATATATATATATATATATATGATTTGATGTAAACATTGGCAATTCTGGTTTGTGGGGGCATATTGTCAACATTTTTTATTTTTGATGTAATGTTGGGGCACATATGGCTTTTAGGCCTGTTGCATGTATCAAGGATAGGTCTATTTGCTTGCATTCCTTATACAACAAGTATGGTGTAACATCCTAAATAACTTTATTTATTTAATTAATTAATTAATTATTTGATTATTTATTTTATTTTATTTTTATTTTATTCTTTTGTCTTTCAATTAAAAATAGAAATTGAGGTAGAAACAAAAGAAATTAAAAACAAAAGGAACTAGATATATACATATATCATCATATTCATGCTAGCTCTATTTTACATTCCAACATCATAGTGCTTCAAACATTTTTATTTATTTACAAAGTTCACAATCCCTCATTTAAACATAGTCTCCGGTACTATCCTCTTCACTAAGTACGATTATGGGGTCTGTGACCGGATTCGGATACATAGGAGTAAATTGAAAGAACGGATCGGTTCGATTAAAATCTTCACTAAACATAGAGATTGGAAAATGGACGCTGAAGTAAATATGAGCACGCATAACAGGCTGCATAGTTACTACATAATAGTTTCTGACTTCATCCACATACCATGCAATATCCAGTGCGTCAAGAAATAGTATGATTGAAGCCATCTAAAATAAAACATTAAATAAATCTAGTGAGAAATAAATTTCTCAGTAGGCAAATTTAAACCATCAAGCATGTTAGTAATTAAATCAGCATATTTGAATAAATACATAAAATGCTTCAATGATGGAATGAATGCATGAAATGGAATGGTCACAGGTGCACATGGCCTCTACATATGTACAGTATGTAGGAATGTTGCGACCGTCTTACGCTAATCATGAACTTCCATGTATTAGTACCTGATCTCTTGTAATATCATAGGCCCGGTCTCCAACATTTGAAACTCGAGTCATTCTTAAAATCATAGGTCCGGTCTTGAAACCCGGACCAATCTCATTCATACAAAAATTCATAATATAGGGAAGATATTACCCTTCTTCCATAAAGCAAGGTAATTAACATTCATAATAAAATTGTACCAACTAAAATAAATTTAATATTTACGAACTGCCGGTCTTATACCAATGTTTTGATATACATGAATTAATATATATATATAGCCAAGACCGGATTGGTGAAATAATTAGAAATGATTTACTAATGTATAATTATCATAGAAATATACTAAACACTGTCCTCATAATAATTATAATCTATTAGGTTACTTGCAGTTTAGTTAATACATGTGTGTATATATATATATATATATATTGTTCTACTCGGTGAGAACAGAAATGTCCAACAAGTGGTGTTGGATGATTTTATGTTGGATCAAACTCTCTCTCTCTTAAGAAGCTTATGAAGATGAAACAACTTAAGGAAGAAGATCACAACACAGTTAACACGACACGTTGGGGGGTGCGGTGTGTACTTGTGTAAAAGGAAAAGAGAGAGTCAGAATTGTGTACCTTTCACCATGACTGAGGCAGTATTTATAAGATAATACCTGGACGTTGATAATGGTGGTTGAGGCCCATTATCTCAGGCCAAACGGTTGAACTTGAAACCTCTCTCCTTGATATGCGGAGATTTTGGTAATTGGAAGATAATAATCGCATCTCCTATCTTTGGGGTGGTTATTTCGTGGAGAGGAAGATAACATATCGAATGGAGCTTTAAATAAAAGATATTGTTATCGTTTATCCGTAACAGATGCCCCTCAGCCCGGTCTTCTAGCATTCTAGATGGCCGGGATGTATCAACAATGAAGCTGACTATGCTTTTTAGGTAAAACCTAAGCAGGGCTAGTTTGATGTCCGAACCGACATGATCATCGTCCGAGCCGATGTACTCAATACCCGAGCCGAGGTGACATTCGTCCAAACCGAGATGATCAATATCCAAGCCAAGATGACCACCATTTGAACCGAGGTGTACTTTGTACCTGCCCCTTGTAAAGATGGCACATCATCTGACCAAGTTTGCTAATTACTCCTTGTCGATTTCAATGTCGAACTGCCCCTGTCTTTTCTCAGCCGCCTGGACAGCTACAAGCATGGAAGAATGGAACGCCTATGATCATAGGAGAATGGAACGTCCTCTTCCCCTTAGTTGCCACGTGTCCTGTTTGATCAGTTTTTGTCCTTCTCCTGCACGCTTCAATCATTTCCTTTCTGGGCTAATGGCATTTCTGCCCCTTCCACGTTTTTCTATGACCAACAGTTATTATCCATAATTTTTGAATCCTGGCGGTTACACTTCTTGCTTAATGCGCCCTTTCCGTTTCATTTCATTAAAACACTTTTACTTCACGCGAATCTTCACATCTTCTGCATTTCCATCTTCTTCGTGCCTTTTCTGCATCTGTCGCACTTCTGCTTTCTCGCTTCTCCCAGCATTTTTCTGGAGTCGCTTGTTCTTCGCTATTACTTCTCTCTTTGCCATCTTCTTCTTATCCAGGTATCTTTCTGTTCATTATCTTCTTTCTTTTGCTGGCATTATAATTTTTTACATCTTCTCTTCTTCTGTATAAACCCTGAATATCACCCTCTTCTGCGTACTTTTGCCCCTTCACATTCTTCGGTCTTTGTATCTTGCTTCTTCTTCATCATGAAATACATCCCTGAGCAAGAAGAGGAAATCCGCAAATCATGTTCCCCCCGTGCTGCATTCTGGCTTTATGGCCTGCCCCTTCCTGAGGAAGAAAAAAGGAAATCCCTGCTTCAAACCCCTTCGGGTCCAGGCAATTCTAAAGCCTCCACTCCAAAACTTCCTGTCCCTTCCAGATTAGGCCCCAAACATCCCACTCCTTCTAGGTTAGGGTCTTCTACCTTGGGGTCTTCATCACGTCAAAGATCAGCAATCCTTGCTTCCCAATTTAGGGCTGCTGAATCTAGGGCATCCCCTAAGGATTCCATCCCTTCTAGTAAAGCCCCTTCAGATGATTCTGAAACCTACCCCTTAGCCGAGCCAGGTTTTGAAGTTCAGTACGAACATTGTTCGAAATATATTGAAGAATTTATGTACTTAGCCAGTAGGGATCTTAATAGGCAGGCCGAGGACTTGTTGGACCGCTGTCGTCATAACCCCATCTGGGTCCCTAAACCTCCCCCCAAAGAAATCCCTATCTCACCACTTCAGTCGGATTTCAATACCGAGGTGCCGACTGCTGTTGAAGAATCTACCATGCCGACTTCGGCCTCTTCTCAACCCAATCCCTTGACGGTTCTCCTTCCAGGTACTTGACTAATTGTTTCTTTTTTATTGTTAATAGGTAGCTATGGATCCATCCGTCGCCAGAATCGTTGACGAATCTGCAACCAGGTCTCCTTCCCAAACTCTCTCCCCTGCTTTGACAGGTAGGTTCCCCTGGGTTGCTCATGAGGTGTTACAATACACCTCGGCGATGAGTTCCGAGGACCTTGCATCCCTCCCCCTTGAGGATCAAGAGGGTTTTCATGTTTGTCTTCCCCGCCCGGGTGAGCCTATATGCTCTACCCGAGAGGGTAATGACCCTGATTTCTTTTTGTTTTACAAAGACGTAATCACTCGGTTGGGAGTCCGCCTTCCCTTTACCAACTTCCAAATGCAGGTATTAGAGCACCTGCAAGTTGCTCCTTCTCAGATTCATCCGAATGGCTGGGCTTCTATACAGGCCTTCGAAATTCTTTGTCAGAAACTAGAAATTCCCTACACTTATTCCTTGTTCTTTTATTTTTTCTCTGTCCAAACTAACCGATCAGGCAAAGAACCTACCGACCGGAAAGGGTGGACCTCTTTCCGGGGTCGCAAAGACTGCCAATATGATTGTCGGCTTTTCTCTCTCTTTGCCGAGTCTTTTAAAGGTTTTAAAGACAAATTTTTCAAAGTTGTTGCCGAACCCGGCCAACATCCATTCTTTTCTAGATCTGAGTCTTCTCCGGGATCATGGAAGTTTCCTTTGTATTGGACTTCCACCCACTATGATCTTCCTTCCGCTGCTTATCGAACCGACGAGACTCGGTTGTCAGATTCGGATGCTTCTTCCGCGGCTAGCATATTAGCGTACAAAGCCTCAAACAACTTGGCTCCCATAGCATATTATATTCAGTGTGGTCAGTTTGAATTGCTTCTGAAAATTATTTTTGCCAATATTTAATGCTGGTCTTGATTTTCATTTTCTTGTTGTCGTGCAGCGACCGAGATGAACACCAACCTTGCTCCCCGGCCAGCTCATCTCGAAGCCTTGAAACTTCATTGGAGGAAGCGAAAACGGACCAAGGACAAGGGTCAAAAGACGGCCGACGAGTCTCGGTCGTCCCCTGTTCCTGCCGAGCCAATTACTGAGGCTCCTTCGACCCCTCTTCCACCTTCTCCCTCGGCCCCCCTTCCACCTTCTCCTGTGGCTGAGACACCCATTGACGTCTCAGACGAGCCCATGGCCGACGTCGTTGTGGATGCCCCGGTCATTGCAGATGCTGCCCCGGTGCCTGGGCCTTCTGAGGAGCACCTCCAACTGTCCCCTCGAACTCTCTGGGACCAAGGTGTGACTCGGGAGCTTTTTCATGTTCTCCGGGCACCAAAAAGATACTCCGACCTGGTTCCCTTCGGTGATGCCGAAAGAGAAGAATTGGGCGCACTGGAGTTGGCTTGCTACAAGACTGCCTCCTTGCTCGGAAGCTTAGTGTCTTTAAACAAAAAAGCTTGCAAGGGGGCCGCTGACCTTAAGGCTTCCGAGAACGAGGTCCAGCAGCTGCAACAGGAGCTGGATCTTGCTCGGGAAAGTGCTGCTACTTCAGCCAAGGAAGTGGAGGCATCCCGAGCGGAAGCCAAAGAAGCTCAGGAGTCGGTAGCTAAGCTGATTGCCGAACTCGAGACCGCTCGGGCTGAACAGGCGTCTTCTCGGGCAGAACTGGAAGCTTCTCGAGCGGAAACTGAGTCCGCCCGAGCTGATGCAGCCAAGTTCAAAGAATCTACAGCCACTTACCGGCGCCGGGCTGCTGAAGCTGCTGTGAGATATAAGGACTTGCTGGACTTCAATGAGAAGAAGATTAAGGACGCGAATGAAGCCTATAATGAGCTTCGATTTGTCCAATCCCAGCTTGCTAAGTCTTCCGAAGCGTCATTCAACAATGCTTTGGCTCAAGTCCGATTCCTCAACCCCGGCGTCTCATTGAATACCGAGGGGATGCATTTCAAACCTTACATTAGGAATGGTCAGCTGCTGACCCTTTCTGATAGTGAAGAGGAGGAACCGAGTTCGGCAGATTCACCCGAGGAGGCTCTAGGTCCGAGCGGCTGGGGGAATTGAAGGGCCGGGATGCCGGTCTTATCTTGTATTTTCTTTTTCTGCACTTTTTTATTACATACTTTTATTGAACAAGTATTTTGCACAATTAAGTAATACTCGTCGGCTTTTATAACTTGCCGTTTATTTCTTCCGTGTTGTGGTTCCAAAGGCCAAGTATTTTCGACTCATCAGTCGGTATTTTATCGTCGGCTTATATAGCCAGGTATATTTATTTAATCCGAATCACTTAGTCGGTATTAAATGTAATTTAGGGATCATGTTCCCGTCTTAGCAACTGTTAATATATTCGAAACGTTAACCTGTAGATGTAATTCTTTCAGAAAATCCGATGATTCACCCGGGATTAAATAGTTACGCCGGCCTGATCAGGACCGAGTTAATATAAAACAACGACTAAGCGCTCATAATTCGTGCACGAAAATATTCCTTGCATCAAGGATTTTATTAATAATTCATGGTATCAATTACAAATTTGCACGGGTGTGTGTTCCCGGTTCACATAATCAATTGACAAAAAACATGAAAAATTACATAGTACGATCTTCAGAATAGACTTGCGCGGGTTGTATATCCCCGGTTCACAAAATCTAATGAAAATCACTAGTCCCATGATCCCAATGACGGGCCCGACAGCCAACTAAAGGGAAACACATGGCGTCCATGATTCCGATGACGGACTTAAAGCCGACTAAAGGAAAACACATGGTGGAGTTCCATGATCCCCATGACCGACTAGAAGCCAACTAAAGGAAAACACATGGACCTTCAGCTATAATACTTCTTCAGCTTGTCTGCGTTCCAAGTCCGTTTGACTTGTTTGCCGTTTAAGGTTTCCAACAAGTAGGCTCCTTGTCCAAGACTTTGGACCACCCGGTATGGTCCTTCCCAGTTTGCTGCCAGCTTCCCATCTCGGGCGTTCTTGTTTCCGATGTCCGCTCGGCGTAACACGAGATCTTCTTTTTCAAAGGACCTCGGTTTCACTTTTCTGTTGTATCTTTGGGCCAACTTGCTCTTTTGATGGAGATCTCGGTGATGGGCAGCAGCGCAGATTTCTTCTATCAAATCTAGCTCGGCCGATAGGGCAGCATCATTGTCGTTCTCCTGAGATATATGCTGCCTCCTCCATAATGATTGGCCGATCTCCACAGGGATCATGGCTTCACAGCCATAAGTCATTCTGAATGGAGTATCACCAGTGGCTGTTTGGGTCGTCGTTCTGTAAGCCCAAAGTACATAATAAAGTTGCTCGACCCAGTTCGGGCCGGCCTCGTTCATTCTTTTCTTCAATCCTTCGAGGATGACTTTGTTGGCTGCTTCTGCTTGGCCGTTAGACTGGGGATGTTCCACTGAGGCGAAGTGGTGCTTGATATGGAGGCCGGTCATCATTGCCTTGAACGTTCCGTCGGTAAACTGCGTTCCATTGTCGGTAACGATTTCTGCCGGGATTCCGAACCTCGCTATTATGCTCCGCTCCAAGAACTTTTGAACGCGGGCTGAGGTGATGACGGACAGTGGCTCGGCCTCGATCCACTTGGTGAAATAGTCGACGGCCATTATTAGCCATTGCATTTGACCCTCTGTAGCTTTAAATGGCCCCAGCAAGTCCATGCCCCATTTGTAAAATGGCCATGGTGCAGTGATCAAACTGAGCTCGGACGGGGGAATCCACACTATCCTCGCATGTCTTTGGCAAGCATCACATTTTTTAACATGGTCTGCCGCGTCAGCTTTCATGGTCGGCCAAAAATAGCCTGCACGGAGAATCTTTAGTGCCAAAGCTCTAGCCCCCATGTGTTGTCCGTTGATCCCTTCGTGCACTTCCGAGAGCACATACTCGGCTTGGTTAGAGTTCAAACACAGCAATAACGGGGTATGTAGACCTCGACGGTAGAGTTCTCCGTTGAGGATTACATACATAGCCGCCTCCCGGGTCAATTTCTTTGCTTCTTGCTCCTCGTCTGGGACGATTCCTTGCTCTAAATAGTTGATGATGGGTCTTCTCCAGTCGTCGGCAATGAGCACGATCATCACGCATGCCGGTTGGGCGAGCTCTTGCTGGATGACCGACCTGTGGTTTCCTGCCCCTTTCGTACTAGCCAACTTTGATAGGATGTCGGCTCGGGCGTTTTCTTCCCTCGGAATGTGGGCGACTATCACTTCATCAAATTCTGCCATAATTTCTTTTACCCTTGCTAGATATTTGGCTAGCAAAGGGCCTTTGGTCTGATATCTGCCCTCGATCTGGGCGGAAACCAGTTGAGAATCAGTAAAGATGTTAACCCTTGTCGCTCCCTGCTCCTTGACTTGTTTTAATCCTGCAATGAGAGCTTCGTATTCTGCTTGATTGTTGGACGTCGAAAAATTGAGCTGGAGAGATTGCTCAAGGGATACTCCTTCAGGATTTTCAACTATGACTCCGGTTCCACTCCCCTTCGCGTTAGACGAGCCGTCGACGTACACTTTCCAAACCTTGTCTCTTTGCTGAGTGGCCGATGTCGGTGTCAACTCTACAATGAAGTCGGCCAAAGCTTGTGACTTAATGGTATGGCGGGCTTCGTACTGGATGTCGAATTCGGACAATTGGATGGCCCAGTTCATCATCCTGCCTGCCAAATCCGGCTTGTGCAACACTTGTCGGATGGGTTGGTTTGTCCGGACAACGACGGTATGGCTCTGGAAGTACGGGCGAAGCCTCTTTGCTGTGGTGAGCAGGGCAAAAGCCACCTTCTAGAGCTTTTGGTACCTCAGCTCCGAGTTCTTGAGAGCTCGGCTTACAAAATATACTGGGCGCTGAGTTTTGTCTACCTCCTTGACCAAGACGGCACTGATAGCTTCTTCACCGACCGAGAGGTACAAGATGAGTGTCTCCCCCGATTTTGGTTTTGACAACACCGGGGGTGAGGCCAAGCATGTCTTTATTTGTTGAAACGCCTCTTCACACGTTGAATTCCATCCGATCTTGGCTTCCTTCTTTAAAAGCTTGAAGAATGGAAGAGCCTTCTCCGCGGACCTTGGTAAGAATTGGGTTAGGGCCGCCATCCTCCCCGTCAATTGCTGGACCTCCTTCTTGCTGGTCAGAAACTGCATATCCAATACGGCCTTGCACTTGTCCGGGTTTGCTTCTATTCCCCTGTGGGTCAACATAAAACCCAGGAATTTCCCGGCTTTTACCCAAAATGCTCATTTTAGCGGGTTCAGCCGTATGTTATGTTGCCGTAGTTTCTGGAAGGTTTCTTCCAAGTCCTGGATGTGATCCCCGGTCGCCGATATCTTCGTGATCATATCGTCGATGTATACTTCAATGTTACGCCCGATTTGATCCGAGAAGACTTTGTTCATCATTCTCTGGTAAGTCGCCCCTGCATTTTTCAAGCCGAAAGGCATGACATCATAACAATAGTTAGCATCAATACCTCGGAATGCTGTTTTCTCTCTGTCGTCGGGATGCATGGGTATCTGGTTATACCCCGAGTAAGCGTCCATGAAAGACAGCAACTGGAAACCCGCCGAGTTATCTATAAGCTGATCGATACTCGGCATAGGGTACAAGTCTTTGGGACAGACTTTATTCAAGTCGGTGTAGTCAACGCAGACTCGCCATTTTCCATTGGGCTTCTTTACCATCACCACGTTGGAAAGCCACGTCGTGTACTGGATTTCTCTGATAAATCCAGTCTCGAGTAATTCTTCAATGTGTTTGGTCAACGCCTGTCTTCTGTCTAGGCCGACCTTCCTGTTCTTCTGTTCTACAGGCTTAGAACCGGGATACATTGCCAACTTGTGGCAGCAGAAGGTAGGCTTGATCCCCGGTATCTCGGATGCCTTCCAAGCAAAGACATCCTGATTGTTCTTTAGGCATTGAATCAATCTGCCTTTATTTTTTGGGTCGCCCTGTTTACCTACCTTGGTGACTTGTCCCGAGGAAACGCCGATCTGGACGTCCTCAAGCTTGTCTACCGGCTCAGGTCTCCATTCCTCCACGTCTCGCATGTCGAGCTCTACTAGATTAACCGGCTTCTGGGATAAGTGCTCGTCGGCCCTGGACCCTCGTTGCTCTCCTTGTCAGATCCGAGGTGGGGAAGATGGGCCACCCTCTGTCTCCCTGATCGTGTTATAGTAACACTGCCGGGATTCTCTTTGATCTCCGCAGATTGTGATGACTTTGCTGAGGTGCCCTATCATCTTCATTTTCTGATGCTTGGTAGACATGAGAATATCCCATTTGTGAAGTCTGGGTCTTCCCAAGATGATGTTGTATGGTGACGGGAAATCACCGACGGTGAACGTCACCCTTTCCGACCTGAAACCCTCCTTTGTCCCTAGCGTTAATTGGAGGTCAATGGCCCCCTTTAAGCCGGTACCTTCGCCGTTGAAACCATATAACATGGTTTGACACGGCCTCAAATCCTCCTCCTTCAAGTTCATCTTTTTGAAGGCGCTCCAATTGATAATGTTGGTCGAACTGCCATTGTCGACGAATATCCTCTTGACCCAGAAATTGGCGACAGTCCCCGTTATGACCAGGCCGTCCTCATGTCCGGGTACTACTCCTTTCAAGTCGTCCTTGGTAAAATAAATCAACGGGGGTGTCTCTTTTTTGCTACTCCCACCGCCGGTTTCCTTGAACTTCTGTCGGTCTCTTACCGACATTACCTCCTTGAGGTACTTCTTCTGTTGATTGGCCGTATCGCCTCCTCCTCCTAATCCTCCTGTGACGACGTTGCATTCGAACTCGGGCTCTGGGAACTCGTCATCCTTCTTGTTCTTCTTGTCGTCTCGTGGTTTGTTCTCCTGTTGGGCCTTTCTCTTGGCTTGGTGTCCTTGGGTTCGAATTACGTACTGGCGCAACTTGCCTTCACGTACGAACCGCTCGATTGCATCGCGGAGCTCCCAACACTGGTCGGTAGTATGCCCCGGCCCATTGTGAAAATCACAATACCGGGTGTAGTCCATCCCTTCCCTTCGAATTATGGGAGGAGGTCGGTCAACCTTCCTCATCTCCGTGAAAGCCACCTCCTTCCAAATCTGTCCACGGGTGGCGTTCAGCGGAGCGTATTTGTCAAACTTTGATTCATATTTCCCCGGCCTAGGCCGAGTGTCAGGGAATCCTCGCGGAGGTCGGCCTGCTGGGGTGTTAGTCGGATGTCGGCTGGATTGTCCGACTTGAAAATTTTCGGGAGGACGTCGGTATCTCAGTGAGGGGGGCTTTTTATTCTCCCTTGGAGCTGAGTTGGCAATCTCCATCTGCTCCAGTTCCAAATATTTCTTGGACCGGATCCCAAAGTCATTGAGGGACTTAACCGGGTCCTTGTAAATCGACTTGGCAAGTCAGGAAGATCCACGGAGCCCGGCCGACAAGAGGTGAACGTGGACATTCTCTTCCAATCCGTGGACCTGCAAAGCGGCTTCCTTGAATCGATCCAAATAACTCTGCAGCGTCTCCCCATTCTGCTGGCGGATCTTTCCCAAGGCGAACTCAGACTTTGGCTGCTTCTTGCTTGTTGCGAAATTCAGCAAAAACTTTTGGCCAAAATCCTCGAAATGACGAATGGTACTCGGCAGTAATGAATGGAACCATGTTTGGGCCGCTCCTGTAAGGGTAGTAGCGAAGATTCGAGATATGATGAGCTCCTCAATATCTCGGATGCACATCTGCATGTCAAACTCATCGATATGCTCTTGTGGATCTTGGCTCCCGTCATACTTTTTCAAGAAGGAACCATCGAAATCTTCCAAGAATGGGGCCTTTACTATACAGTCGACAAATGGACTGTTGTTCTGGTGACCCCGGCTATACTTCCTTCGGTACGTGTCATCGCCTTGACCAGGATGACGGATGATCTCACCCATCGGTCTCTCCCCGGTGGCATATTCAGGCGATATGGCCGACGACGAGCGGTGAGTCTCGTGGTGTGAACGAGACGTCCTGCCCCGCTCGGAATGGTCGACCGGCTCTCTCTGGTCGGTCCCGGCTGTTCTGGCCGACGTTGCTGTCCTTGGTCTTCTAGCCGTCGCACGCTCGGCCTCTGCATGATCCTCTATGTGGTCGGTATTTTGCCGACGTTTCTCTTCTCGTCTTCCGTCGGTATTTTACCGACGTTCTTCCTCTCGTCTCCTATTATCGCGATCTTCTAACTGGGCAATTAGCCGCTGGATGTCTTCCTGGCGTTGGAGTTCATAACGTTTCTTCAGATTCTCCATTCGAGCCATGAGTGACTGGAGAGCATTCTGAATGAAGCGCTGTGAAGCTTCGAAGTTTTCTTGTGCTGCTGGTGCGTTGGCCGGCTCATGAACTGCAGGTCCCGCATGGGATGAAGCCGTGTGGGACACTGCATCTTCTGCCACCACATTCTCTGGAATAGGATTCCTGGGTGGGTCTTCACGTCTGATGTTCCGGTGCCTTCTGGTATTAGCCATTGAGAGGTGGTGGGATTCGAAATTTATCTCCCCACAGACGGCGCCACTGTTCTACTCGGTGAGAACAGAAATGTCCAACAAGTGGTGTTGGATGATTTTATGTTGGATCAAACTCTCTCTCTTAAGAAGCTTATGAAGATGAAGCAACTTAAGGAAGAAGATCACAGTACAGTTAACACGACACGTTGGGGGGTGCGGTGTGTGCTTGTGTAAAAGGAAAAGAGAGAGTCAGAATTGTGTACCTTTCACCATGACTGAGGCAGTATTTATAAGATAATACCTGGACGCTGATAACGGTGGTTGAGGCCCATTATCTCAGGCCAAACGGTTGAACTTGAAACCTCTCTCCTTGATATGCGGAGATTTTGGTAATTGGAAGATAATAACTGTATCTCCTATCTTTGGGGTGGTTATTTCGTGGAGAGGAAGATAACAGATCGAATGGAGCTTTAAATAAAAGATATTGTTATCGTTTATCCGTATATAAAAGAATGAAACCGGGGAGGTGCGTGTATGGTAAGAGGGTGCAGATGCCGGGATCTAAGTAAATATAATTTGGCAGTGCGTAGTCGCCGAGGTGGTTATGTCCGATCCTGCAGAGGTACCATGAGAATAGCCGGGATGGGTGCAGGCCGGGATGGGCGCAGGCCAGGATAGGTGCAAGCCGAGGTAAGTATAAGGAAAGAGCATAATTCCAGTAATGCAAGTGTGCCGAGGTGGGTATAAATGAGTATCATCAGACAGTGCCGAGGTGCTTTGGGGTATAGTAGGGGTTGTAGTTTAAGAAGGACCGAGTTGCCGAGGTAGATAAGTGAGCATAAGTCGACAAGTTAGAAGTTCCGAGGTGGTTGCAACCCCGGTGGTGCGGTATGGGTTATGGCCGAGCTTGCCGAGTTGTGTATGCCTAGTAAGTGAAGTTCACCGGAAACGAAGTGGATGTATGATAAGGGAGTGGGACTCGGTAAGTGCAGAGGTTTAAAGATGCAAGTGTGTAAATGAAGTGAGTGGAATCCGGCAAGTGTGTAGGTGGCCGAGGTAGTTATGGCCGGACTTGCCGAGTTATGTATGCATAGTACGTGAAGTTCCCCGGAAAATGCAGAAGAGCCGAAGTGCAGTGATGCTAAGGAAGATGCCGAGATGTGAGTAATGTAAAGGAGTAAGCATGAATCCCGAGTTTCATACGTACGTAGCCTTGTTCTATTATCCTAATATTCAAGTTTCGTATACCATCCTATTATTATAAAGTTACGTACGGATCACTTATGCTTTTAAAAGTGGGCCTAATTTTGACACTGTAGAGGCCGAGGTCTTTTAGACCGTCACTACCATCCTAATATTATATTTATGTATTCCTTTAGTTTAAAATAAGTGAAGGTAACAGCACTTACGTGAGTTTCATAATTAGCCTTTTCTATTATCCTAATATTTAAGTTTCAAATTTACTTCCTACGTATTGTTTATTCTATTCTCCCTTTAAATCCCAAAATGTATTATTAACAATATTTATAAACTATTAAATTCACTTATATTCAATTTCCTTATATATATTTTATGTCCCTGCACCACCTTGCTAACAATCACCTATTCTAATTATAAATTAACACTTTAAAACTTAAATTTTTAAATAAACTAAAGGCTAAATAAATACAGAAATTATACTTAATTAAGTTCTAATTTAGAGATTGAAGTCTAACCTATCTTTAATAAATTTGATGAAATTGTCAGAATAGTTTTACGTGAAAGAAAAAAAAGTGGTAGAAAGATTTGTGAAAAGTGAAAGGGGAGAATTTGTTGTGCATAAAATTTTGAATCTTCCAGACTATTTATAATACTTGATGTAGTTAGGACGGAAGGATTTAGTTAAAAAGAAATTTAGTTATAAGAATTATCTAAACTTCCTTATCTAATTCATCATTATTATTATTATTCCCTCCTTTTAATGGCATGTGCAACGTGAAAGTTGCTGAAGCTGGATCTCGTTTAATTACTTCCCCTAATACCACATGGACCTTCAAAAGATCTTTCTCAAAGATTTGGTCCTCAGCTTATAAATTTTACGTAGCACCTATTTATTTCTTAGTTTAAATAATAAATTTTTTTTCCTTATTCTTTCTAAATCCTATTATTATAATTTAATTATAATCTAAAATATCTTTTTAAGATTATCATAATATATTTTTGAGAATGTTACATATGATCTTCTTTATTTAATAAAATCTCACTTTGCCTATTAAAAAACCTTATACAACAATTAATAAATCTCATCCTGTCTAATAACTTTTTTTTTTTTTTTTTGCGTAATGTTGTTGTACTTTCTTTAAACTTACCGGAAAGAGTAAGAAAATCGAAAACTTTGGTTGTTACATAAAAATAAAACATATAATACAATAAGAATATTTTAGTAATTATATTTTTTTAAAAAAATAATGTGAATCAATTTTTTTAAATAAATTTCCTAGAAATATAAAAAATATTTTCAATCAATCTTAATATTCAACTAAACAGTTTTTTATAAAAGTATTCAGAAAAGTCATTTCCCAAAGTAATATTATTCTCAAGAGTCCAATAATATTTTGTGAAAAAGTCCCATTATATTAAAAACAAATTGCAATTTGAATCTTATTTTTCATAAGCAATAATTTGAATCTTATAAGTATAAAAGTTCTATAGTTATTCAATTATTCACACATGTTAATATATGGTTGGATAATAATATATTTATGGATCAATTATATTTTTAGGCTAAATGTAATCTTTATCCCCTGTTTTTTTTTAAATTATTTTACTCTTTCCGGTAAGTTT
>PYAF01000614.1:651598-690023 GCA_007407185.1 Glycine tomentella
ATTTTTTAATTGAGAACGTTTTATTCTCTCTACTTTTAAAATTTTAACAATTTTAATTTTATTACTTCTTGAAATATTCTGTACCTCACTTTTAAAAATTTTACAATTTTAGTCAGTTATCAATTCCAAAGGTTGATCAACATATTCTATTTATTATTTATATGACAAATATTTTTTTAGAATTATTTAATTACTAATAAACTTAATTTATAAAAAAATAGTTAAAAAAATTACACAGTTAAGTATGAAATTGATAAAAGAAACTACAATCATATATTTTTATAAAGTGAAAGGCAAAATATATCAATTAAAAAAAAGACTAAAATTATAAATTTTTTAAAAGTGAAAAAATATCTCAATCAGAGAAACTAAAATCATAAATTTAAATAAATAGAAAAATTATATTTTAACATACTTTCTTGGGAAAAAAATTAAAATATTATTTTAAAAAAATTATAAATTTGGAGTTATTTTGAAACTATTTACGAATATGAGTCAAACATGACCAAATTAGGCGTGTTTGACAGCCCCATAATTACCAAAATTTTTAACCTTTTTACCATATTTATTATATTTACCATTTCATCTTTTCTCTAAAAGATTTTTAATTTTTTCTCTAGAGTTTTTGAGTGGGAAATCAAGCGAAATACGTTGGGACACTTGTCACTAATGTATGATTTTAATGCAACAATTGGTGGTGATATTGATTATATAAACTTTAAATGGTCATAATTTTTGATAGAAATGTCGGATCGAGACATGCAATATGTTAAAACGCTCAAAATTAAGAGAAGAAGATTTTAACAAATTCTCAAAGGGATTGGTCAACTATTTTTTTTTTCCAAAAAACGCCTCTAAGTTGGTGAAAATTAGGATTTAAGATTCAATCATCAAAAAATTTACTTTTTTTCCTACTTTTTAATTATTTAATTAGTTAATTTAATACTATTTTATTTTTTTAATTACTTCTCTTAATTTCGAACATTTTGACATATCGTACGCTAGTTTTTGAATCACTGCACTGAACTAATCCTGTTCCTAAACTAGTTTAATTAGCAAATCAATTTTTGAACTAGTTCAACAAAAATCGTATAATCGTGCAAACGCTATCTCAAAATTGCGTAATCAATTTTTGACATATATAGGACTCAAACACGTCCAAATTGGGCATGTTTGACAACCCATATTTATAAATAGTTTCAAAATAGTCTCAAATTTGTAAGTTTTTTAAATAGTATTATTTTAATTTTTTTGCCTTTTTTATCCTCAATTATTTTTAGCAAATATTAGCCCTAAGAAATGATGTGTGGTGAATTTTATCCCTTACTTTTGAAAATATTATGAACAGAGGAATAAGGGCATGAGGATAATATATTGAGAAAAATAAAAGTGGGAGTGTGGCAGGCTAGGGTTGTACTGTTTGAGAAATGGGCGGAGGAGGCGTGGTGGTAGTTTTGGACTTCGATCGAACCATAATCGATGAGGACAGTGACAGATGGATTGTGGCTGAACTGGGTCTGACTAAGCTATTCAACGAGCTTCGTCACAGCATGCCTTGGATCTCTCTCATGGACAGGATCATGGAGGAACTCCACTCCAACGGCATCACCGTCCACCACATTGCAGACTGCCTCAAACGCCTCCCCTTCCCTCCGCCCATCGTTTCAGCCATCAAATCCGCCCACGCTCTTGGCTGCGATTTGAGGATTATCAGCGACGCCAACTCCTTTTCCATTAGAACCATTCTCCAACACCACTCCTTGTTTCACTGCTTTTCCCAGATCAATACAAACCCTGCTTTTCTAGATAACCAAGGACGCCTTCGTCTCACTCCATTTCATCCTTCAACCGACTCTCCTCACGCTTGTCCCCTCTGCCCTCCCAATATGTGCAAGGTTTCTTTCTTAATTTTTTCTCCTTTTCCTTTCTTTTCCTTTTTCTTTTTCTCTACTACTGCACTAATTTTTGTGTTTTTTTTTCCTTCTTAGGGTTTAGTGATTGACCAAATTCGCAGTTCTTTACTGTCTGGAACTGGAAACGAAGAAGAAAAAAGATTCATCTACATTGGAGATGGAGCAGGTGATTATTGCCCCACTTTGAAGCTCAAGGGAGGTGATTTTGTCATGCCAAGGAAGAATTATCCTCTCTGGAACAAGATTCACTCTGACCCAAAACTAGTTGCTGCACAGCTTCATGATTGGAGCACTGGAGAGGACTTGGAAACCATTCTACTCAACCTTATCAACAAAATATCTCTTTAGAGACCCAATAAATTGAATATCATTGCTTGCTTTGAGAGGCTTCTATTCTTTACGCCACCCAAGGTGCATTCTCTCACACAATTTCTCTCCACTAGATACAAATTATAGGATTATTCATTGTTGGTGGAAGTCCATCAAACATGCATTGTTCTGTTCCCCATATTCCATTACAAAAATAAAGCCCTCTTTCGGTTTTCAAAACATTTCTCTATTTTAGTTTTAGTTTTGTATCTCCCTGCTTCAGTTCCATTATAAGTGACCAATTTATTGAGACAAACAATAATACTTAAGAGGAAGGAACTTTGAATTATAGATGAGAATTCATATTACATCGTGTTAGGATCAGGATATTCCTCATCATCAAACAGAGAGAGAGAGAAGAAAACACGATGAGAAAATGATGAATCTTGCAATTTGATATGTCAAATCTGCAGATTCACCCTCTTAAAGGGTCACAGGAGTGAGACCTCGAGAGAATTTTGGGTTCTAACTATAAAAAACTGTTTGCATCTAAGTAGGTATGCTATTTATAGCCTTTTCACGTTGCTATAGTGTTAACGACACAGGAGTAGGTGTTATAATAACGTTGTATGGACCACAAAAAAGAAACATTTTTCTGACTTTCTAGTTAAATAGTTAATGTTATAATGTCGAGTCTGACTCGATGATACATAAAACAAATTTTTTTTTGGCTGAAATGATAAAAAAAGTTTTAATAGTATATATATCGATTCATCGTCATTTCATTATTAATTGAACAGGCTCGCAAATTAGAAGGCATGAAACATACTTCAAGCCAACATTTATAAACCTTTTTTTTTTTTTTTTTTTTTAATTTTCACAGGTCGTAGTAACAATACAAGGCCATAATAGATTTTAGTTCACAATCAGCAGGTCAATATACCTAAGTCTAGTAATTACCGTAAGAAAAGAACTCTTAGAACTGAGAAATTCTCAACACTTCATCCTATACCTAATGAGATATCTTACCATGCCTGTAACGTTTAGCTCCTAGCTTAACTGATATATCATCATCACAAAGTGAAAGGCAGGCAGGATTGGTGAAAGTAATATATGCATACGAATCCTCGGTCAATAGTAAATCAAAGTTATCATGACTTTTATCATGCATTCATGTGTGTTTAATGAGATGACCCTTCTGACTCACAATTCATGTCACCACCAAGGTTCACAATTTCAGCCATAATGCAGAAGATGAACCTTCCAAATGTGCGGTTCAGCGGTACTAATTAAGCATCTTAGAAATTGGTTTCATAGCTTCCCGACGCTCATACATGAGCTTAATGACACAACTGTAGATGTGTAAACGATTTCCACTATAGACATTTGACCTATAAGCCTAAATTTTGCTAGGAATTCCAGAATTCGTAGAAAATGGAACTAGGCATCTCGGTTTATAAATTCGTTAGCTAAGCATGATAAATAAATTCGTTTCTGCTATAAGGACTTCAAACTGTGCAGAATAAAAGCCTCATGACCCAGGATAAAGTAGCATTAAGCATCACAAAAAATGTTATATTCCATGGATTTCTAACACTTAGCAAAACCTTGAAAAATGCAATACGATCTTACCTTAACAAGGCTCATAATAGGTCTCATAAAAAGGAGAAGGGATGAGAAAATAGAAAAGGAGCTGAATGCGTTATAGGAGATGAAATTTGCATATTTACAATTCATGTCCCTAAACTTAATTAATTGAACTGACTTAAGGGGGTTAAGATCTTGTTTGGATTTTTTTTTTCATAATATGGGACAACAAAATTTTTTAGGGTAAAATATGTCTTGAGTTCATGTAAAAATTGAAAAGTATTAATTTTATTCTTATAAAATTTTTCATATTTATTTGGTCTTATAAAAATAAAATATATTTTTGATTCTTGGTGATATCTCCATTAGACGATAATCTAAAGTGATTAACAAATTTACACGTATAATTTGATTACAAATAGACTGTTTTCGAATTCAAATCATAATCAACAAGTCAACAAGGTATAACTTTACTGCTATGTCAGATATTGCTCTTAATTTGATTACAAATGAATTAAACAATTTGTGACAATTAAACTCCCTTAAAAAAATGAATTAAACAATTTCTAGCATATAAGCATTCCCAAAAATTATAAAATTTTCTCACTTTCTAGGCAATTAGTTTTTTGGAATCTTTTTAGCACACTTGAGAAGAGAAGATAAAAAGAGAAAATAATTATGTCCATTAATAGAATTATTTAATAGAGTTTTCATTAAAGACAAACAAAAATATTTTTTATTTTTATTTTTACCGACACTAAATTAATACAATTTTTTTATGAGTATGAAATTAATATTTTTAAAATTGTATAAGGACCCCAAAAATATTTTATCCAAAAATTTAAAATGAATTAACCTTTTTTATAAATTAAAATTAACTTATGTATTTCAATTTTTATATAAGTTCTCTTTTTTACTAATTAAAAGTATAACTTTATCTTTCATTTTTTTTCTACTCTTTTCACTTCTTTTTATTCTTATTCTTTTCTCACAAATAAGCACAGTGTTAATTTTAAGTTATATCAAAAAACCAATTCGAAATATGGTTGCTTTTCTGTAAAATGAAAATTTGGCTTTAATTAAGTTCTGAATTCCACCGATTCTGAATTCTGATAAGCTGTAAGGAAAGCGACAACCTCAACAACTATGCCATGTTCCCCATCCCATGTGTGGCTAACATGCAGACATATACATAATATAATGTTACTCACGTTTCCCAATCATATATAAAAGAAAGCAACCATTGATTCTGGCCATGCCATACAACTAGGAGTATATTTAAATTACGAAAAAAGTATTTAAATTTATATTTTTAAAATAAACTATTAAATTTTAATTTTAATTTAGTGTTGATTATTAATTATTTTTTTAATAAAAATGGACATTTTGAGTTTTAATTTTATCCTAACCAATCTTTAAATTTTATTTTCTAAAACTAAATGCTTTAAATATCGTTTCAGTTAATCATTAAATTTTACCTCATTTACTTGCATATGCTAAAAATACATATTAATTAAATTCTAAAATTATTTAATTAATATTTGTTATATTTTATAATTATGATTTGAAAGATCCTTAAATATGTTTTTGAATTATGATATTGTAAACTTAATTTATTTATTTTATTAATTTTCATATGAAATAATTTATACTAAAATGATTTTTCTATTTTATTAATTGTTAAAAAATAGTACATTAAAATAAGTGTTATAGGTTTTTAAGTATATATAAGTATGAATATGGACACTAAAAGTTGTTATTTACCTGCACATGGTTCGAATGTATTATTAGCATGGATACTTTAATACGCTACTTAAACAAGTACTTATTAGCTTCCCTATAATTATTAAATTACTTTTATCTTTAATTTATTTTTGGTATCTTAGGGAGTCTTTATAAATTGTAAGTCCGTTGACGAAAGGGAAAACAAAATAAAGTACTATTATTGTTTTGTTTGGATTGGAAGAATAACAATTGATAATCGACAGTGCTCAGTATCATTAATGAACTTACGATGAAGCATTACTACATGTGAGAACACATAACTCGCCTGAAACAAAGTTTGTGCCAAGTCTAACCCGATTGGGATAAAACCACAATGCAAATATCGTCCATTAAAGATGCATATGCATTATTATAACATCACCCTTTCACTTTCAAGTGCATATCTTTTGTTGGCTCATTATATTACATAGCAAACAAAATGGCCATATAGTCAATCGTGGCCTCAGGCCATCCTATTTAGTACTACTCCATTTGTATTCAGTAGGGAAAAGTTTTCTCCGGTCAATGATTATAACAATTGGCACCTTCCCACTTTGAAAGCAACATTTTCAATTCAGCTCTTCCTATTTGTATTTTATTGCACCTTGTTGTGCCAAATGTTGAGTGGGGATTGACATGAGGTGTAATTTCGTGCCCAATATAAATAATCTTATTAATTGGAACTTTCAAAGAGACTTCAGTTCAATGCCTTGTAACTTGCACAAGAATGGTACCACACCACTAGTAAAAAAATTCACATGTCATGTCATGAATGTCACCCTATTTGACAACTATGGAGAGTGATTTCTAAGTAAAACCTTTGTTATCATTTGCCAGTAATATAATACTACTAGTACTAACTTACTAGTACTACTTTTAATATCCATTTCCCTCGGTTCAAGCGACATATTTTACACTGCTCAGTCATCATGCATTGCCTTTTTCATTCTCATAATTTTCGGTAACTGAGAATGGCTTGAACTTTTGTGGGTTCCTAACAATTCAGTGGTTAACATGATTAACAAGACATGAACCTTTTTCATTCAATTTTGGGATTAGTGAACAGGATTTGTCTCTACACTCTCACCTAAAAATTGTCCATTTCTTCGTGTCCTTACTTAATTGAAATTATCCCTTTTTTTAATTTCAATTTTCAAAGGCTCTTTGTGTCTCAATCATTATGCACAAAATGTCAGAAGAAAATGCTAATAATAAGAGTGGGGTAACGGAATCTGTTTCCATAGCCTCACGCATTCAACGTGAAATAGGCATCCTCGGTTTGTAATTTTATGAAATATAATGCAAAAAACACTAACGCTCGCTGTTAAAACGTGGATTTTTTTCACTTGTGTGTGTGTGTGCGCGCTTTAACGGGAAGGTTGTTTAACTAAAGTGCCTTGAAGTGTGTGTGGCCTCTACTTTTTCTCTTCTGGCTCTGGGTGACGCAAAAGAAGAACCTTGGTTTCCGAGGGTGTTTATTGTCACTGTTCATTGCTGCAAAGTTGCAATATTTTGGCCGATTCAGCGTTTCAGATGGCTTTTGGGGTTGCAAGCTGAGAAATTTGAGATGAGCAGCCAAAAGGGTCGTCATGAACATGAAGAAGAGATCGGTACCGGTAAAGTGGTTGTGGTTGCAGTAAAAGCTTCTAGAGATATTTCAAAGAATGCTTTGGTGTGGGCTTTGACTCATGTTGTTCAGCCAGGGGATTGCATTAAGCTGTTGGTTCTCATTCGGCCTCTTTCCTCAAGTATTGATTCTTTTCTTTCATTTTTTCTCCACTTGCTTAGGCAGCCTGTTAGTTACTTTACTCAATTTATGTCACACTTAATGACTTTATAAAGCTGAGATAAAAAAAATAAATAAAGTTAAGAACATCACATTTTACACAATTCAGTTTTGAACTTTCAAATATGTGAGGCATTAGGACCTTAAGAGTTGCTTGAGATCTGAACAATCCAGAAACCTTTTCTACTCATTCCGGTAAGGAGGTTCATTTCATGATTGACTATAATCTGTGCATTTTGCAGGCAAGAGGGTATGGGGACTTTCAAGATTTACTACTGATTGTGCCTCGAGTCATTGGAGATCCAGTTTAGGAACTATTTCAGATCAGAAAGAAGTTATTACAGATTCCTGTTCTCAATTAGTACTTCGACTCCATAATTTTTATGATCCAGAGAAGGTTTGAACGTCGAATTGTAATAATTTCCAGATATAAGTTCCTTTTCTTATTCTAAACTGTCAATATTTACACAGATAAAAATCAGAGTGAAGATTCTTTCTGGTTCTTTATCCGGAGCTGTTGCTGCTGAAGCCAAGAGAGTCCAGTCAAGCTGGGTTATATTGGACCAGTAATAATGAATACTTTTGTATTTTCAATTTCTATGTTAAAAACTGTGTTGTTTCATACATCTTCAGTGTGTTTATTAATAACTTAATATGCAGTGCCATTGATGTAAGATTGTACCTGCTGTGAAATTGCCTTAATTACTTATGGACTGAACAGGAATTATCTATTCTTCCACAATTGCAGAAAATTGAAGCATGAAAAGAAAGACTGCATGGAGCAGCTGCATTGCAATATTGTAATTATGAAGCGGTCTAGGCCAAAGATTCTGCGCTTGAATTTGAACAGTTCGTCTATGATGGAACTAAACATGGCTTGTCCATTGACACTTTCAAACTTCAAAGATAACTCTGAACATGCAGATATAATTAGAGGTCCAGCTGTTACTCCTGCTAGTAGTCCTGAGCAAGGGTCACCACTACTGACTGCAACTGATATTGGAACATCATCCATATCAAGCTCAGACCCTGCAACTTCACCATTTTTCCACTCTGACAATCAAGAAAGACAAAGGAGAGGTTTTACCTTTGTTCATGAGGGACTGACAAACCTGGAGGATATTGAGTCTGATTCTGAGAGTGAAAAGCTAAGTATGTCATCCAAGAGCTCATATTTTCAGCCATGGATTGCAAATGTAATTTGCATGGATGGTGATTACTCAAAACATGAGAACATGCAAATATCTAGTGACAAGACTTTAGCTACTGCCTATGAAACTTTGCTTCAGAAATTCTCAAAGTTGGATCAAGATCCTATCCTAGGGATGCTCAATTGTAAACTTGATGTGAACTTAAGCAAAAGTATTAGAGAAGCAACTTCACTATCTAAAACTTCAGCTCCTGGACCTCCCCCATTGTGCTCCATTTGTCAGCACAAGGCACCTGTGTTTGGCAATCCACCAAGGTGGTTTACATTTGCTGAATTGCAACTTGCCACAGGTGGTTTTTCACAAGCAAACTTCTTGGCAGAAGGTGGTTTTGGTTCTGTACACCGCGGTGTCCTGCCTGATGGGCAAGTAATTGCTGTCAAGCAGTATAAATTAGCCAGTACTCAAGGAGATAAAGAGTTTTGCTCAGAAGTAGAGGTCTTAAGCTGTGCTCAACATCGCAATGTTGTGATGTTAATTGGGTTTTGCGTGGAGGATGGAAGAAGATTGCTAGTTTATGAGTACATCTGCAATGGCTCTCTGGATTCTCATCTCTACAGTAAATTCCTTTGAATCCTTAATTTTTTTTCCTGCTACATTCATCACCGGCAGTGGAGACTTCTGTTCTTCTTTTCATTTCTAGCTTTACCCATACTACATATCTTTGCAGGTGAAATCATCTGACAAGTTAATTACCATTATACTCCCTAATGAAAATTTCTCTCCCAGTGATCTTTATTCAACCTTAGTCGAGGGTTGTCATCATAATCTTCATAAAATGTCTTTTGATTGGCTGTCTTTCTGTGAATGTGTAGCAATCAAATATGTCATGAAGTACCAGTGTCATCAATGCACTTTTTCCATATTTGTTCATTTGGCAAATTCATTTAGAATGCACTAACAGTGTAAAGAGTTTTTTACACTATCACCCAATCATAGATTGTCATGTATTTTGATAATAACTATCTTAATGTCATACCTATTATTTTGATTGGTTAATCTTTACACTGATAGTGTATGAAAACTCATTGATTTATATAGCAAAAAAAATAGGGATATTTAAGGGATTATTTGAATTTGCAGGACGAAAGCAGAATGTACTGGAATGGTCTGCTAGGCAAAAGATTGCAGTTGGAGCAGCTCGTGGCTTGAGATACCTTCACGAAGAATGTAGAGTGGGTTGTATTGTGCACCGTGACATGCGGCCTAACAATATTCTCCTCACTCATGATTTTGAAGCTTTAGTACGTCTTATTCTTCAATTTCAAATATGGACTGATGACTGTTCACATTAATGGTTTCATATGCTTTTTACAGCAATGACTTACTTCTGTTTAAAGATTGCTTATCTATGAAGCTATATGTTCATAACTATGCTTTTTGGTATGTTTTATAATATGAAATGTCTCAACTAATTTTAGGTAGGAGATTTTGGACTAGCAAGGTGGCAGCCAGATGGAGACATGGGTGTGGAAACCAGGGTCATAGGAACATTTGGGTAGTGCCAATGTCTTTTTTTCCCATTTTCTTTTGATTAGTTGTAAAAAATGATGATGTAAGCCTTGGTTATTCACAGGTATTTGGCGCCAGAATATGCTCAAAGTGGTCAAATTACTGAAAAAGCTGACGTGTACTCTTTTGGCATAGTATTACTGGAGCTTGTCACAGGAAGGAAAGCAGTGGATATAAATCGGCCCAAGGGTCAGCAATGCCTAAGTGAATGGGTAAGATTTTATTGATATCTGAAAATGTTGACTACATATTCTAGTTTACAATTTTTCTTATGATGTTTGAAAACAAACACTTAAAATTATTGCTTGTGGTTCACTTCAAATGTCTGCATAGGCACGCCCATTGCTTGAAAAACGAGCCACTTATAAACTGGTAGATCCGAGCTTAAGGAACTCCTATGTTGATCAAGAGGTTTATCGCATGCTGCAATGTTCCTCTTTGTGCATCGGACGGGATCCTCATTTAAGGCCACGAATGTCTCAGGTTGGAAAATTAATTCACATGCATTGCTTTTGTATTGTATGGATTGATAGCAGTTCTCACCTCAGCATTTTGCCATTCTAGTTTTACTTATCAACAAATCTTATCCAGAACCAATGTTCACCCCTCACTCATTGTTTTATACTTTCTCATATATATAGGTGCTCAGGATGCTGGAAGGTGACATTCTCATGTGATTGCCTATCACATTTCCATTTCCCAAGAACATTAGTGCAGAACTAGTTTAAATAAAGCTTCTTGCAGATTCTTCTGAATTTTCATTTGTAAAAAGCTTCAGTTTTTCCTCCTAGATTTTTATATCAGTGCTGTACATGTTGTCTTCGGTTTTGTGGAGAAGAGCGTCATTCGAACTCGTGTTGATTATTTAGTTAATTGTACAGAAAAACATTCCAGTTATGGTTAAACCCTTTCTTCCCAGTGTAATGCTAATTTCGTTAAACAATTTTGAAATGGGTTAAAAGTGACGTGTTAGACACAAGGACAACGAATAGAGTGTGATCACGTCATTTGAAATATTATAAAATATTTAACGATAAAATAATAATTCCACAAAAAGGCATTCCATCTGCATCGTTCACATCTCCCCCTCATCCTTCTCATGGCCTCTTAACATCTTTACCGATGTCGCGTCGATGTCTGCCACTATTATCGCTTTGAACGATTCTCAACAAGAAGCAAATTTGACTCTCAACTCATCTCTTCACTGCCTGTTTTTCTTTGTTCCTTCTTTTTCTCCCATGGTTATCACCAATGACATTTTGATGCTCTACTGTTTTAGTGTCAAAGGTGATTATAGCAACGATCACAAGGTGTTCGATGAAATGCTGGCTGTCTTTTACTACTTCTATTGTTCGCTGCTACCTGATTCTTTTGCATATCCCAGAAGTTACTGCATAAAGGTCCAATGATTGTAAAAAGATCAATGCCAGAAGCTACTCATGGTATGTTTCAATGGTTGTAAAAGGACTGAACCTCGTGGGTTTACTTCCACTCTATATTGTAAAAGTTTCAAATTTGAAATTTAGTTTAATGGTTGTAAAAGGGGTTTATGGGTTTATTTGCCTACAATGTTGTAAAAGTTTTATATTATATATCACATCAATGAAGTTTTATATCACATAACACTTTGATTTTTTCTTCATATTAGCAATCCTGTGTCTTGTTTGATTTGGAATTGTGTGGCACATGTCTACTCTTAAAGTAGTGTGTGTTGCGGGCTCTTGGTGTGGTATTCTCAGAAATTGAGTGTACCAGAAATAGACATTCTTCCGGCTTTAACACAATTGGGGAAACTATTTTACAGTATTAGAAAGCATGAACATGGATTTTTAATTTATTGTAGACAGAGCAATCCATGATGTCAGTGATTAAACAATTCAAATTGAATGCAAGTAAGGAAAGTGTTGTACAATTGGAAAGCTTGAAGTTGGATTTTTGAATCTTAATAGGAACAAAAAGGGTGAATGCAAGTCTTAGTTTTGTTATTTCTTAATTTCAGTATTTTTATAAAGTCCAGAGTGTTCGTGAGGAAGTGTAACTTCAACAATCGACAAAAAAATTAAGATAATTAGAGAATATGGCTGTTAAAAAAAAAAATAAAAAAATAGAGAAGATGCAGGAACAAGAATTCGGGACTAGGGAGGGTGAAGGAAATGAATATCAAATATCTTATAGGATGTGTCTAACACGTCACTTTTTGGGTTGTGTCCAGGGAAGTCTTTCTCATTGTCAAGTGCGTTTTTCCCCCCCACAAAGCATTAGTTTACCATGGAATATTGTTCGAATTCTACAACGACGTGTATAGTGTACGCATTATTTACCAGTGAACAAAATTTGTAAAATGCTGTCATAAAAAAAAATTGTAGAATGATAAAATTAACTTTTGGGTAAATAGCCATTTTTGTCCCTGAATGTGTAAGGCGCTGACAAATTTGTCCCTAAAAGATGAAAATTCAAATTTTTGTCCCTGAAAGTAAAAAAAGTGTGACAAATTTATCCCTCCGTTAACTTTTATCTGTTACCGTTAATATCAGGGACGAATTTGTCAGCGCACTACACATTCAAGGACGAATTTGTCAGCTCTTTACCCAAATATAATTTAATCTTCATATTCTCTCTTTTTTAATCATTACAAGCATAATATTACAATAAACACTAAAAATTAGGAAAACAAACATAAGTTAAAATAAACATAATAATAAACATAATTTGTTTGTTGTTCAGAAATTTCTATTATAACAATATTAGATAATGACAAAATCAAATTGAGTCTTATTTTTTTGTAAGAATTAATTTAATGAATGCGCATTTTAATTTGTTTGAGTCTCATATTTTGGGTAAGTATTATCTCATATTTTTGCTTTGAAATTTCTAATGTGAATGTACTTTATCAAAAATATGAGATCCAAACAAAAATGTACAGTCATTAAATTAATTCTTACAAAAAAATAAGACTAAGTTTGATTTTGTCATTATCTAATGTTGTTATAATAGAAATTTCATAACAACAAACAAATTATGCTTCTTAATCAATATTATGCTTATCATTATCTTTGTTTTTACTTATAATACTTACCCAAAATATGAGGCTTGAACAAATTAAAATACACAGTCATTAAATTAATCCTTACAAAAAAATGAGACTTAACTTGATTTTATTATTATCTAATATTGTTATAATAGAAATTTCAGAACAACAACCAAATTATATTTATTAATCAATATTATGCTTATTATTATGATTGTTTTAACTTATTTTTTAAGTGTTTATTGTAATGTTATGCTTGTAATGATTAAAAAAGAGAGAATATGAAGATTAAATTATATTTTGGATAGAGAGCTGACAAATTCATCCCTGAATGTGTAGTGCACTGACAAATTCGTCTTTGATATTAACGGTAACGGACCAAAGTTAACGGAGGGATATATTTGTCACACTTTTTTCACTTTCAAGGACAAAAATTTGAATTTTCATCTTTCAGGGATAAATTTGTCAGCGCTTTACACATTCAGGGATGAAAATGGATATTTACCCTTAACTTTTTCCTGAGTTTAACAGGTAGACTTTATTTTATTTCTGCTCATCAGTTCTGATTAAGTGGGTATGGGCTCAATATTTTGGTCTTAGATGGGCTTCAAGTTAAAACTAGAAGCAAGGTTGGGCTCATGGATGAGTAAGACTGTGGCTACTTTTTGCACTGCTCTTTTTGTTAATTATACATTATACTATATTTTATTTTTAATTATTATTTCAAAATTACTCTATTTAAACAAGATGAGTATGCTGTTGTATATTTGGGAATTAAACTTCCTAAATATTATTAAATAGTCTTCTGAAATTTAATTTTAAAAAGTATTAAATATTTGGAAACTAAATTTTGGAAATTGATCTGTGACTCACTTTAAAATTAGAGAGGAATAACTTTTAAAAACAATCAAAATAAATAAAAAGATGATGCAACTAATAAAAAAGGTATGTAAAAATAATTTTGGACGATGGCAGTGTTTATATTTTCCTTTATCAGCAACTTGAGTTCAATAATGAGGTCCAACAATATGGTTCAAGTTGGGCTCCCTTGAGAATAAGTCTCATGGATGTTCATCCTTAACAGTCGGAAAAAGGCAAATTTTTAAACATACCCCTTAATTATTCATTTTACCTCCTTTTCTATTTTTTGTTATTAAATTTACTTAAGAGTTTATTAATCATGTGCATAACCTATTTTCTCTTAAATAACCCATCCAAATCTGAATGTTATGAACAGTTTCTTCAGAATCCTCTCCCCCCCCCCCCCCACCCCAACACCTCTCCCAAATCTCACTAAAAAAAGTCCACCAATTCTTGGAGAGTTAATCAATTGCATATAACTCAAACCATACATAAATTAATACGAGAATTACTAAAAGGAAAATAATTTCAATTATATACATCAAATCCCACGAAGCTTCAATATTGCTTCCTTGTTTGTGGTTTGAGAGCTGATGTGAGAGTGGTTGCAATGCAAGTTTTGGTATGATGCTGAAGTAGTGTCAGTACGTAGTTTGAAACTATTCTGATCTGTCGACTGGTGCGGTGAGGGTGGCATCACAATGTGTGAGTGATTGTTTTTCAATCCCAAAGTAAAAAATGTCGACGTAAAGAGAGAATATCCTTTTAGTGTTTATGGGTTGGTTATAGTCGTCAACGTAAATTTATTGAAAAAGATGATTGGTGAGATTTGAGAGGTGTAAGGAAAAATTCATTGTCTTCCAAAGATAATTACTAGCTAGGGAATAGAGGAAAGGTTTTTCTTATTTCTTAAACCTGATTAGACTGTCTAATTAATGAGAACAGATATCATATAGTTGATAATCACACAAGAAACGTAACGTGTGACTGTGATAGGTATTTCTGTAAAGAATGAACATATGAGAACAACTGATTAAAAAAACATAATTCACTAACTCTTCCACACTCAAACAGCAAAGTTGGTGTCGGAAAAGGATGTTTAATTAATTTGTGAAAATGTCCGTACAGTGCATCACTGGGTCGATTGATTGCTCTTACAGATCTAATAGAGATATTATTTTTAATTATTTGATCATCACAACGTGTGAAATGAAGTTCTAGAACCAGTTGATAACAACTGGCCTGGCCTTGCAAACCATTTGAGTTCTTTTGTTAAATACTTTTCTAGCTAGGTTCTTTTACATATATTCTCTATATATACCAAGCTGTAGATAAGATTTTATACGTTTGATAAAAGAAAACATATATTTTAATTTCTCTAAAAAAAGAAACATATATTTTAATTTTTTTACTGAAAAGTAACTCTGGACAACTTTGCACGTAAGGTGTGGAGTACTTATTAATCACTACCATCCATAATTCTCAAGTGAAGTCCATTGATTGAATCCGGCACAAATAATTGGTTATTTTATAGAAGAGAGTGACAAATTAACAGATTAAGAAAATAAGTGATTTTGAATCCTTGAAACATGAGGAATCTTTGGGAAACAATAAACAGATGGAAACGTATGCATTCTATATTTCTGTGTTAATTTCACTAGTCAATTTTGCAGAGCTGTTTCCATCTTTCATTTTAGACTAATCGATATGTGGTCGATCGCAGATAAATTAATTGTCAATTTAGAATGAGCTGTAATTAAAATAGAGAGTTAGATATATGATAAGGAACGCGGGGACTTGTTAATTATCTACGGTGTTTTTCAATCTGTCATTTGCAGTAGTCTATTTTATCTCACGACTTTTAATTTCTCTTGTTTTACTTGTTAGTAATTTTTTTATTGTTTATCCTAGCTAAAACAGAAAAAAATACTGTTTATAAGCTTCTTTAATGTTTTTCAAAGATGTGGGTTGTGTTATAAAATTCAATATTTTTTTATTATTGTTTATCATCCTAGCTCATAATTAATCTTCTTTTGTTATTTTTTTCAAAGATGAGTTGTGTTTGCACCATTTTTTTTAACATCATTTTTGGTTAATTGTACTCATACATCATTAATGTCCAAATTTAGTTTATACAGGAAGAAAGAGAGAGAGAAAGATGAATCTCACTGTGCATTTTAAGTATTCATTGGTATCTTAGTGATAATTACGCACTTAAACAATGATTATGCTATTCAAGGGTGATTAATAATTGCTCACTGATATTAGGCGATATCATATGAACTCACTAGCAATAAAGTATAAACTATTGAAATGATTGCAACAATGAAAATTCATATTGTATGAAATGCGCAAATGGACTGCCGAATAGAAGACCCATAGTTTCCTCATTTGCACAATCATTGTTGCTTAATTTTCCATATATGTTGCTTTTGACTTTAAAGAAAGCGATTACTCGGAAAATAGCTCTTTGAAAAATTAGAAAGCCGCTTTGAGGAATCGTATGTATTAGAAAATTGAATGATTGTCAATATAACAAACATAAAGTATATATTATATATCGTGATCTTTCGCGTCCACCAAGTGGTGCCATCATTTGGTGAAAAGTTGCAGGGCTACTCCTACCTTGCAGTATCTTATATATGCAGCTGTTGGCTAATTGGATTAATTATTTTTGGAGAATGAAGTGCTTGTGCATTGGATATTCAGTTGAAAAACCTTTATTCTACTACTGGATCGATTTTAGTGATGCAATCTATCTTTTCAGCTAGAGTGGCACAGTGACACAGTACTATATATAATTTTCTCAGATGTATTTTACACAAGAAAGGTAATGACGACTTTAAGATAATGTAATGATGATCGGGAGGGAAAGTGAAGAACACTTTAAAAGGATTTGTTTGGTTTAAATATTTAGATGAGAGAGATAAAAATTCATCCCTTTCAATATTAGAGAATTTAACTACTGGAAAAATGAATTTTTACAACGATTTTTAATGATTTTTAACTACGATTATATGATCGTCTGTGAAGTTGACGTTTTCTAGGATTGTTTTATCCCAAAATTATCTTAGAAATTAATCTTTTTTAAAAATAAAATAAAAGAATGGGTTTCAGCATAATCATCGTAATTATGATATCGTTGAATTCATTTTTTATTTCTGATTCAAAGACGATTTAAGGAACCATCTTTGAATATGTCTAAACAACAAATTTTTTTTTAAAATCATCGTTGTTTTTATGTTTCAAAGACAATTTCGCAAAAATCATCTTTGAAATGTTTACAGTAGTTACAAAGTTGTTACTGCGATCCTAATGGCGATGATTTTTTGACAATCGTCTTTAAATACACGTCGAAAAAAACATTTTTTTAGTAGTATTGGGAGATATTAGGAAAAAAATACATTAGGTGTTGGATTAAACTTTAGAGTACATTATTCTATTATTTGTTTAATAATAATTAAAATGTTAACATAAACATAGTGACTCTACTTGAATAATATAATATATCAAATTAACAAATAACTATATTGATGTAGAGAATTAACATACATTACTAACAAATGTTAGTGTTATACATAATCGATTAATTTTCATTAAAAGAGTTATACAAATAGATTTAATCTGATGCCAAATCTTTATTTGTTAATAATTAATGACATTTTTATTTTTGCAATGAGGAGAAAGACACGATAAATAAATTGTGCTGATTAAATTATCATTAACTAATTAAGAAACACATCTAAACATATCTTGAATCAAAGAATATGCGCATGTTATATATTAAGAAAATAAAAATAACAAATATTCAATAAAAAGAAAGCTACTTATTATAAAAAAATACAAAATATTTAATATTTATTTTTTAAATAATTAAAAACATTTGGTATATTAAATATTCTTTATCAGTATTAATTTTCACGTATTCTCTATATCCGTGGTTGATTTTGACCTGTGAAGTAACCTACCCCGTTCTTAACCTTTTGTCGTTTTACAAATCCAATACATGTTTGTGAGTAAAAGGAGGTGGAGATGCAACCATGCCGGATCAGAATTGGATAGTATAATAATATTTTAACACAAGCTACATATATGCAAATGGATTAAGTATCGTACTTTCACTAAAATTATATTCTATATTAATTGTACTCGATCGGAAAGCGGAATGTAAAAAGTGCTCTTTGTACTTCAAGAAACCATGAACTAAACACTTGGTTACTGGATGCAACTCATTCTGGTGGCGCACTGTTGTCCAAATATTGCTCTCAAATTTCATATGCCTTTTGGCGTTTGAGTGTGAGTGGAACTAATTAATGGTTACAACTACATATTATAAAACTAATACCTATAATTAATTAGCCAATCAGTTAACGAAGCTTCATTTTTTTAAAATCGATCTAACAAGATATAGATCGTTTACATTAAAAATACATAAAGTATCGTGCATCTTTAGTACACATGAAAAGGTATATACGAAAGAAAGGATATTAAATAGTTTGTTAATTATATATATACACACACACATTGTAACTATGTACCCCAAAAATATACAAATATAGTAACTACATACACCATTTAACGAATATTAATTGATATTTAGACCACCATGATTTGAGAGAAATTATAATAATTTCGACAATCAAATTTCTGTTAAAATTATGATAATTATCAATATTTTTAGTGTGCTATTAATTTATTATTTAAATCATAAAATCGTTTAAATTAAAAGTAATATTTATTAGTTTGAAAGAACTTGAATGTATGTTGTAAAGTTCTCTAAAATAATTAAGTATCGTAACAATATTCAAGAAGATTCCTGTCTATGATAATGCCAAATGAGTCTCAGGTTTAGATGGCCGCATATATGGATGTATCCTCTGTCCCATAAATTGAAAGATTAAAGAAACCTCCAACTTGCCTTCAACTCAAATTGTACTATTAATTCATGATCTGGACTGAAATTTTTAACAGCTTAGACTCGCTATAATAATGATATTAAAATCACTAGCTAGGTTAGTAGCTAGGACTGTGATAGCTTGATGAAGATAATTATCCAAAATTTCTGTCGTCGTATGCAAACTTAATGATATATTTTCCTATTGATCAACAGGAATGTCCTCATCAATCATCACTTTTTTTATCGAGTGATTCTAATTATGGAGAAGGGTACTGTATCCATTGCAAAACAGACGTGCATGATGTTTTTAAAGAGGCTTATTATTAATTTATTATCATATATATTTTTAATCATTCTTTTTAATTTTTTTTTATCTTCCTTCAATCCTATCATATTTATTTATCACATCTATCACTTTTTTTTTCCTATTTTTCTTCTTCGTGTCGTTCTTCTTTCTATGCATAGACAGATAGACTTTATAAAAATAAGGTATTCTTCATTTGATATTTTCCTTTTAAATATGGTATAATTGACTCGAACTGGCCGCGATTAAATACATGTGAAATTTATCTATGAGAAATAAAGGTAAAAATATGGGTAGTTACCCACATATTAGTACACTGTACATATATAATTATAATAATAAATATACATGTGGAATGTATAGAAACCTAATAGACATTAATCCTTATTATTTTCTGTCACACTTCGACTCGAATTCTCTCATGATACGTTACTGAATTGTAATTGAACTAATACACAATAAGCTTCACATTCTATATCTCTCGCAAATCTAATTAATTAGTAACATTACAAGGACTAAGTTAATAAATTGCATCACAATAACATTAAGCGATAATCATAACCCTTCTATCTTGCAAAGAAGTTAGTCCACTTCTCTACTATCAAATGTTTGAATAAAGAGGCCACCCCACAAAATGGTTTGATCTTTTGACTTTGAACAGTATAACCATGAATTTCTATTGACTAGAAACGTTAAAATGTGTGTGGTAATGTATGAGTTGGTGTAAAAAAATTAAAAGAAAAAATTGATTGAACTTAATAATTCTATTGAATTTCCACTATATTATTATTAATAAATTAATTAAATTATTTAAAATAATATTTTATACTAAATATATGAATAAATTATACTATTAATGTTTCAGTTTAAATACTCTTCAACATAAAACCAAAATAATTAGGGAAAAAAACCTCGCTGCCATTTTAGTGTTTTACTTGAATTCAATTCATACCACCCGAACCTAGTAGCTTACCACAAATATGGTTTCTATAGATTTAGCTGGAAAATGAGAAATTTTCTGGTGACGTTCACTTCGCGTTATTTAAATAACAATGTGAATTTGATGTACGTTTAGCAACTTCCTTCGAAAGAAAATTTTAGTTGACGGACACAACTTTCAAAGTCCACCTTTCCTATCATATATATTTTTTTCTCAAGTCATACATAGACCTACCTATGGAGAGAAATTCCTGACGGTCTTGTTTTTACACATTAGTTCAATATTCCTAGGTTGAACAAGAATAAATTAGTATATGCAACATGCATGGAACTAATTAAAAAATATAAGTAATTAATTAATTACATGTATGCATATATGTAAGTTAGATCTACCATAAAATATTGTTCGTTAGTAAATATTTATGAAAAATTTAAACCATAGATATATATGCAGTTCCCTTAATCACTCTGGTATGTATAATATATTATATCCATTCTTAAAATAATTTGCAGGGTAGCTGTATCCTTTATAGTCCCAGAGGACATAAATGCTCAAAATAAGATAAGGTATCCCTATCTTTATGATTTTTTTTAAAAAAGAAAAGAAAAAGAAAAAACAAAACAGGAAAATGTTTATAAAAATATCCAACAATAAACTATATCCATCCAATAAACTTCCGTGGGTGTGACTCCATTGTCATTAACCCCACACCTTACTCTCCATCATCATATATACCATCTAAGGACAATCCATTTTTTCTGCTCTCTCTCTCTCTCTCTCTCTCTCTCTCACACACACACACACACACACACACACATATCACAGTTTGGTTTTGATTTGAGGGGTGTGTGGGCTGAGAAAAGAATCTTTGTTGTTGAAGTGAGAATAATTAATAATGGGTAGGAAGTGCTCACATTGTGGAACCATAGGCCATAACTCAAGGACCTGCACATCTTTGAGAGGGGCTACTTCTAGTTTCGTTGGACTTCGCCTCTTCGGCGTGCAATTAGATAGTATTAACTCTGTTAGCATCAAGAAAAGCTTTAGCATGGACTCCTTACCCTCATCATCATCTTCCTCATTCTCTTCATCAAGACTAACCATTGATGAAAATTCTGACCGAACCTCTTTTGGGTATCTCTCAGATGGTCTCTTAGCTCGAGCCCAAGAGAGGAAGAAAGGTATCTTTGTTGTTTCAATCTATACCAATATATGTGTCAGTACAAAATATGCAGTTTCTATCGCTCTTTTTTTTCCCATTATTTTTAGATACCATAGGAATTTGTTGATATATTATTTGAAATTATTATTAGTAAAGAAATTATATATGCACTAGCTAGTGTCTTTTTTCCTGACTTTTTGGAAAATCTTTGATTATTATTGTTGTAGTACTTTTCCTTCATCCCTATCTAGTATATCTACCATTTCATTTTTTATGCTTATACCTATAAATAATCTAACATTGTTGTTATGCATTTTTTTAATGCATATATACTTAACAGGAGTGCCATGGACAGAAGAGGAACACAGAATATTCCTTGTTGGACTTGAGAAGCTGGGAAAGGGTGACTGGAGGGGAATCTCTAGAAACTTTGTGACTACAAGAACCCCAACACAAGTGGCAAGCCATGCTCAAAAGTACTTTCTTCGATTGGCAACTATAGATAAGAAGAAGCGACGTTCAAGTCTCTTTGACTTGGTATCCATATATAACAATGAATTAATATACTATATATTGCTTTTATTGATTAGCTACCTGATAATTTCACACTGAATGAATGAATGATAAATGTTGCTCTTTAAACTGAAAAGTAATTCACTTTTCTTTTTTCCTTTTCTTTGGTCGTTGAATTATTGTGGCAGGTTGGTAGCAACAAAGCAGGTTCTAATTCAGTTTCGGCTCATCAAAATGATGAGTCTAAATGTGAAGTTGAGAATAATGATGCTGCCACTTTGTCGTTGCTAGGGAGTATAACTTACTTTCAACAAGAAACCAAATCATCAGAATATAAGCAAGAAACATTTGATAATTGCCAATATCAAAGTCAACCAGGTGAAGAGCATCAAGCTGCAGTTCTTAATCTGGATCTCACTCTTGCAGCCCCCAAGGCAAAGACCCTGCAGGAACAAAATAAGTCATCTCCTTCTGCTCCATTTCTGCTTGGGCCAATTAGCGTGACTTGAACAATGTCATGTGTTATATATATATATATATATATATATATATATATATATATTAATTGTATTAGGAATGTACCCTTTTATCTGTTGTCAAGTGTCAACTCGTGTAGAAGATCTGCTGGTCAAAGAAACACATTGTTCATTGCAGTAATAGTAGTGACTAATCGTTATTAATTATATCCCCAATCTATGGAATAATCAGATCCCTTCAAGATATATAATACACCACCATATATATATATATATATATATATATAAAGCAGTTGACTAATATTATGCAAAATATTTATATGCAAATCTCTGTGGAATCCAAATTCCAGCTAGTGCTCGTTAGGTAATTAGGTTACGTAATGCGATCATTCATATCAAATGAATTTAATTAATTTGATTAAATATTGTGTTTTTAGACTTCAATAATGAAGTTTTTCCTTTCTGCCTTTTTCTTTAATTAAATTTAGCACCTTCACTTAGTGCCTAAACCATTATCAAGAGTATCTTTAAATAAGTTTGTTAAAGTAAAGGTTTGTTTAAGTAGCGGCATAGGAAAAATGAACTAGTTATGAACATTTTATTTGTAAGATGAGTAATGAAACCAAATTAACCCACACGTTTAATTTGATTCAAATTTTCATATATATCCAGACTAAACAAAGCTGTGAATTTATTAGACCCGTCAAATAATCCCTGCAAAGTTTTTGTTTAAATGTAATTATTTATAACTAATAAAATTTATTTATTTTTATTTAAAACTTAATTGATCTCAATTATTAGTTATTTACAACTTGGAGAAGAAATTCTTTGATTTCTTATGTTATAGTTTTTCTCTGTGAATATATTATATTGAATCAAGTGCTTGTGGATATTTTTAATAATTTTGTTTTAATATAAAAAGAATTTCAATTATTATTTATTAATTAATTTATTCTGATAGTATTATTTAATAGGTTTAATCATTTATCAATTTTTTATTTCATTAAATAATGTGACATATAGATATCATTATGGAATTATAACGGTGCATAGAAATTATAAATGTATATAAAGGTTTTGATAAGGTTGTCATAAAAAGAAGGGGGTTTTGATATGAGGCGATCGAATTTTGATTCTGGAAGAAGATTTTGCAGATTCAATATTACTACTGCTGTGTTAAAGCTGGCGTGTGGCTTTAGTTCAGATATTATTTTGCCTTTGTGTTAGTAGTTTAAAAAATCACTTTTCCATTGTTTTGTCCCACACGAGGATTTTTCCCTCATAAACAGAAAGGAAAGGGGAACGTACGTGCATAGCACTACTGCAAGTTGAACTTGAACACTAGGTTCTAGACTAGTAGTTTTCTTAATTTAACATGTGGAGTTGATTTGAGTGTTTAAGAATATATCAAATTAACCATACTCCTCCAACAATAGTTTGGATATCTTTCGTAAGTGTGGTGCTGTTTTTCTTTCAGTAGCTCCCAAGCAGCACAGTGGAAGAAGTGTGAGTTTTTAGACAACCACATCAATCAAGGTTTTAAAAATGTTTTACCATCAATTTTGGCCGTAACATCAAAGTTTTTAGAGTCTTCATAATTATATGATTGCATTCGTATTTTGTTGGTAATTTTTCACAACATTAAAGATCGCGCTACCACCACAATTTAAAACTTTGACTCCAATACTCAAAGTAAAGGTTTGTTTAAGTAACACGTACGGTATAGGAATGAACTAGTTATGAACATTTTATTTGTAAGATGAGTTAAGGATTTTTAAAAATACCTAATCAGTACTGTTTATTTTTCTCTTTCTTTCTATTACTTTATTATATATTTTATTTCTGTAACTGGGTGTCAATTAAATAGTAAATCTGATGCCCAAAAATCATTTTTCCTTTGTTATAAGATTGAAGTGAAAGTGGATAACAAGCATGGCAAGTGTAGCTCAACTACTTGGTACATCTAAACTTGCTTCTGTGAAGTGCAGTCTTTGAGGGGTTTTAAGACTAAAAATAAGTATGGAATTTGAATACGTACGTACGTAGCCATAAACTTTATTTGGTGAAGCATTTTTGGATTAGTTGTTTTCTTGCTGCAACTTTACAGTCATTATGATTTCTGAGTATAATAATAAGTAACAACTTTAATGTTTTTGAAATGTAATGAATAATTAAGCTGTTTGGAAGTGACAAGAAGGGCGATCCCTCTCAGGTACATTTAATTTATCTATACCCCAATATATCTGCATTGGCACTATATACCATATGCCTCCTCTCACATCACAATTCACATTCAAGATGATGTAGATCGATGTGCAGAAGGAGACTGATGCTTTTAAGAAGAAAGAAAGCATATCGCCCCCCACATAGTGAACACGGACATTTTTGTCGTCACCGTAGAATCGCTGGCTTTTCATTACTCTGACTCAACAGTAACCTACTGGCCCAGAAATAAAGTAAAATAAATGAATATATAGAACATAGTATGAAATTCCTAAATAAGCCAAAATTTGAATCTGCTTTATTTGGAAGAAATTATTACCTTGGCTGGATCTCTTCCAGTTTGACTAATTTCTCAACTCTATTAATTATATGCATGCTTCCACTTATAAATTTTTGAAAACCTAGATAATATTCAACAAGTCCAAAATTAGAGTTATATACCAGCTTGTTCAAGGTTTATATTGCTAGCTACGTGTGAGCTTAGTTGGTTGGATTTGATAATGCTCTTATCAGCATATAAGCAATCACTTGATTAAATTTCACTTGGCAGGGAAAAGCACAATTAAAGCTACGGGTTCATTAAACAATAATCAAAAGTTCCATCCTTATTAGTAAGATATATAGTAGCATTTATTGTACGGCAAAATTGTAAAGGCATGGAGTTTTTAGTCAATATTAATTTAGTCCAATTATTTTTACTGATTCTTAATTTCTCTGCGCCTTCTAGCATAATAATATGCTTTTCTATAATTTTAATTATAATATTTTTCCTAGAAATTGTGTTATTGAATTGACAGAACTCGCGTATCTTATATACGATATGATTGTCATTAATTTTAATAACAAACAGCCTATGTATCTATCGGCTGACTTTTATTTTGATACTTTCAACCAGATATGTTTTTCTTGGTTTTACACTTTTGATAGGAAAGTGAAAACAACTTGCTTGGTAGAAAATTAACAATCCGATTTTTTTTTCTCATATATTTAAGCATCTCGTTTCTACTTCAATCACACGGCAGACATGAATAGATTTTGGACTGTTTAAGTATTATTTTTCGTTAATTAAACTAATATCTATGAAGTATTATAGTACAACATGAAAGTATAAATTAAGTATTCTTCATGATAGAATATATATTTGTGTGACTAAAAACTGAAGCGCATCCTGGCATTTTGATTATAAATATGAGGATAAGGATAGGAGGGAAATAAAGCGCGTCCACAAGATTCTGTAGATAATATATGCCAATCAAACCCTTCTAGGACTTTCTCTGTCCGGAAATAATTTGTTCAGATCCATTCACGATTTGTTGAGAGAAAAAATTTCTTGGATGCGAATATGTTACTTTTTCTTTGGATTTCCCAGATTGAAAGTAATACTTCTCAAGACCATTTATGAGAATCCAACCGAAGAAGTTTCAGCATATATATATGATAGTAATTTACATTTATACGCAAGAAGTTACAAATTAATATAATATATGCCTTCAGTCTACCAATTCCAATTTCTGAAGAATGAAGAAACTCCTTGATTCATACAAGATCGACCTTGAAATTGATGTAGAGATTCCTATTCATTTGTGTGCACTATATTATATTATTATTAATTACTTTGAAAGATGAAATATTTAAGTGACATAAGAAATAACAAAATTACTTAATATAATTAATTGACTTAGAATATGTGCAATTTAATAATATACAAGATTTTCTTTATTGATAAATAACGTCAACCTCACTAACAAAAAGTTTGAAAAACTCACTATATATATTCGTCTGTTTTTATTTCTTTGATTGAAAAATAAAATATTAATAACTGTTGCAGCTTAAATAAGAACATTGTATTTTTTTTTGTATGGTTAACGCGCTAGCTAGCTCTTGCATCTTGACTTGAATTCTTGGTCTTTTTGGTCTGCGTCTTTAAGTCAGCGGGTTAAGCTGTCTCAGACTCAGTTTTAAGTTCAGTTCATACCTTATTGGACCGTTAAACCTGCTCATTTCTTCCAGGAAAATTAAATGATCAATGCTTTAACCTTTTAGGGTTTATGTATGTGGAAACAAAAAGAGATACAAACAAAAAGAAAAGGAAAAATAATACCCTAACTTCTAGTTAAAGATACCCTGACTTTACAAGAGCGAGCAAAAAACAAAATCTCACCATTTACTTGATTGAAAACACTATAAACCAGCTTGAACATACATGCGTAATAATGTGATTGTAAGCACACTATCACAATGCAACTAATTGAATCAAGTTTAAAAGTAAATTTTATCATTCAATTATTATTAATTTATGAATTTTACATTTAAGTTTTTTTTTTAAATTTTATTACTTAAGTTTTTAATTTTTTAACGCTTTATTATTATGTTGATAACAAAAGGATATCATTTCAAAAGTAAATATAACTTTTTGAGTAATGTCACTAACAGTAAAATATGCAAAAATTAAAAAAATAAAATAATAAAATTCATAAAATAATAAAAATTTAATAATAAAATATACAATTAAACCTTTCATTTATGACTTACAACTAGAATCATGTAGTTGTCAATTGTCATGGATGCAATCAGTCGTATAACTAATATTAATATTATAAGAAAAAAGAGTGAAGAACAAATCACACCAATAATAATTTTAAGAAAATTCCTCTTGAGTTTTCAATCATTTTTTTGAGATTTAATGATTAAAATTAGTGACTTTTTTTATAAATAAATGATAAAAATGAAAAGTAATTTTATTATAATTACTTTGCTAACTTGATCGATCCAGAAAGAAAAGAAAATAAACTTTATGTAATAATAATCATAGTTTAAATAAATTAACCTAGTAAGCACAAATGAAAGGATCGAAGACAAACTGATTGGTGGCATCTCAGGCACGGTCTCCCTTTAAAAAAAAAAAAAATGGGCAACGTAGCACAGCACTTATGGAATTATCTTGAAATGGATAAAGGCATAATATACAAGGACCACCATTTTTCTTGGGGGAAAATAAATGCTGTCATGTTCTCCACGGACGCATACCTGGTTCTTCCTTCTGTCAATGCCATTTTGAATATGGTATTTAGCACATCGATCTCCTCACTGCCCTAGCACATATATACAATACAAACACACCAAGAAGTTGATACCACGAGCCAGCCCACGCCGGGTTCAAAATTACTTCACCTATCGCTATCCATCAGAAAACATCACCTGCGCGTTCAAAAAGTAAACATTTACATAAACGGGGTTAACTTCAGCTCTTAACATTGATTTTTTTTTTATATATATATAAAAAAAATCTGCAAATAATTTTTAAAAAATGTATATTTCAACTTGTTATGCAAAATTTGATGATCGTACATGTGAATTGTGTGTAAGAATTAAACTAGTGTGTTTCTTTTTGAAATATGAAGATATTAAAAAAGAAGCATTTGGTTTGGGGAGTGGCACCCAGTTAGAAAGCACGTATAATATTGGGCCAATGGGAGGCATCCACCAACACGGTTTCTGAGCAGCAATGTCCTCCTCTTCAGTTAAAATTCAGAAATAAATGAATTAGGGGAGGGACCACTACTCAAGTGGGGATATTGAGCTACTTACGATTCCCTTTTGGTTGATGTTGATTTCTGAATCAACAGTGAACAAACATGCAACCTGCTGAATAGTGATTGCATTTGGAAGAGACCAACGTCACCGGGCTTGCCACCATTCATTCTTAATATGATATGACAGCACATGTTTATGCTCTATCTATATATGATAAACAGGGGATTTAAGATGCCAAAAACATCAAACCAAACCCCTTCTGGTAATTATGTTAAACTTCCTGCAATGCGTTTTGTCGTGTCCTTAAAATTTGAATGCATGGCTGATGATCACCATGCCCTCTCTGTCCCTGTGTATCAGCACGTGCACGGTAGATAAATGTTTATCTAGTCTTACATACACCACACATGCAGTAAATGTAGTATTATGTTTACCTGTATGCATTACCCTAAATCATATTAAAAATAAGAGCCTACCAAAAACAATAATATTAAAAATAAGAAAAAAATAGTTTTATATATTGAAGGTGCAAAAAAAATAATATTGTTGAATCATAAATTATCAAGTATGAAAATTTTATTAAATTTTACAATAACTACCTGTTACTAACCAATGTTTCTAATTGATTAATAATGTAGAACTTTTTTATAAAATAAATTAAAAATAATAATGTTAAATAATTTTTAATTTAAAAATCGACAAAATGTTCCTTTGAATTTCATTAGGTTAACATTTTTCAAATTACAAGATCATAGAATTCCATTTCAAACAATCAAGTAACAGACGTGAATAATTCTTCAAAGGGGGAGAACGAAAAAAATGTTAACATAATAAGACTCCAAAAACTAATGCCATTAACATTCAAGTGCAGAACAGTAAATCTACTTTAATACAATAATATTTTTAGACTCCTAATTTTTTATACCATCCTTACACATCTCCTGTTTTGTGATAAAAAGTTTTACCCTAGAAATTTTGGATGTTGACAAACATTATTCCAACAAACTTCAAACAGACGCTGGTCATTTATGTTGATTCAAGAAAAGACCAGCGGTTTCATGGGCGGTGATGAGAGATTACCGTGACTCTCAATACCCGATGAGGTTTGCTGCACAAAGCATTCCACGTATCTAACAACCAATTAGAAGAAATGCACGGCAAATCAATTTACATTCCGCTTCATATATTAAAAAATAAATAAATAAATACCTTCCGCTTCCACTAATCATTCAAAAGTTTATGAACATGATACATTTGACTTTGATGACTGCCTTAACATCTACACTTGTACAGGGACAACTTACACATTCAAAACTTAACCAACCCAAAAATTTTAGATAAAATAAAAGGGGAAAAGTTGAAGGGAAAAAAATTCAAGAGGATTGCTTCTAAAATGAATTACACTACCAACTGCCACTACACATTCCTTTATACACAAAAATAGGCCATTCAAGGTAATAACATGGCCCAAGTTACTAGGTTAGTGGGTGGATGGATCCGGTTTAAACTCCTGGTCCCCTTGGCCTGCGTTTGCCATTTGCATTTACTATTCCAGTGCGTGTTCCGAAAGCAGACAGTATACAAAGTATTTTGCAACGAAAAATAGTTTCATTTAGAAGTAACCTTATTTGCACTCTTTAGCACCTGCCCTCCTTAGTACGAGAAGCCTTCAAGTAAAGCCCGCAAATTTCTTTTCTGCTCCATAATATATTTTGATATCATGAATCATGAGAGCCTTGAACCATTAAAGGAATACGCTTAGCACTGTCTGCGCGAAAGCTGTCCCCTTTAAATGCAATCTGAGAGTAAAAACATATTAAAGATCCTCAACAAATTGAAACAAAAACCTATAATTTTTTTTTTAATCATTTCAGTTCCTAAAGCTTTAAGTTACCTCCCCCGGACTATCAGGAGGGAACCACCGCAACAATGCACCAAGATGCACAACAGCAGGAATTAGCTTGAAGAGCAACGGTGTAGTCACCTGCACTATTTCTGTTTGTGTAAGCTTCAAAATCTCTACAAATCGTTGAGCACTTAAATACTCAACACATCTAGATTACCCATGAAACTTGCAAGCACTTCATAGTGGATATAGATAGCCTAATAACCATAATTCTAATCTATAAAACAGTCCATACATACCAGACTAAGAGCTGTTGTTCCAAGGAGCAATAAGTACAACTTTCCCTGCAGTAAGAATCAGACATTCAGTTTATGTATTTAATAGTAGCAGCAGAAACAATGCTATTACATTCACATTAAAAATGATAATAAGCACTGCGAGAAAACTGCATATTTTTAAAATAAAATATATATCCATTTTTGTGTTAAAATTGTTTCCTAAAATGCAGAAAGATAAATTTCACTGTCTTCATAAGCATAAGCACAACAAAGTAGCTAAAATGTTTGTCTCGAAATGAAGCACATACCTCAACTAAATGAAGATTTGAAGCACGACTGAGAAGAACAAAGGCAAATTCCCCAATTTGAGCCAGGGACATCCCAACCTACGCATGTGGAATAACCTAAGGCTCCTCCGTCAATGAAATGTATGATGTAATCAACAAGCATATTTAATTGTAATAACTGTTGTCAAATCTTACAAGAAGTGAAGTCTTGTTGTTGTATCCAAACCCCTTGACAACAGATGTAGTTACAATTGTTTTTATAATGATCACCAATATAACAGCTGCCAGTAAAATGTCAACATGATTCCAAAGGAAATGGACATGTATAAGCATCCCAATGCTGGCCAAGAACAGAGCAGCAAAAAAGTTGCGAATTGGCTCAACCTATAAATATTACATTGAGTAAGCTCAAATAACTACAGCAAAACATGAATCACTTCAAAACTTATGTGCATGTGCTTCAAGAAGGTTCCTTGAAATTCATTTGGGTGGACCACCCCCACTTTACAGGGATCCATGATGAAAATACAAAGTGGTATGAAACAGAATACTCAAACATCCCACTCCATTAAAACATGCTTAACAAGACAAAGAACAACTGAATACCCACTGAAAAAAAAATGATAAATAACATAAAAATGATTCTCCTCAAACTGTTGGGTTGGAGAGTTAATACAAACTACACCATTGGAAAACTTCTAAAAGCTCCCAAAAAACATTATATAGTAAAAATAGCAACTACAAAGAACATAGATTCTAGGACAATGTCTTACTTGTTCAAGTGTATGTTGACCAAGATCTGTTGTTGATATCATCACTCCCGCAGCAAAGGAACCTAGTTCAAGGCTTAAACCCAGCTTATCGCTACACTGAAATGAAACAACGATTATTTAAACATTTTGTTGAAGGAACACAAGTTGTTTGGACTTTATAAATGTATGTATATATAAGTGTCAAGCATGCATGCATTTTAGCAATACAAGTTGTCTGGACTTTATAAATGTATGTATAAATAAGTTTCAGGCATGCATGCATTTAAGCAATCCCTCAGATTTAGAGAAATAAAGTTCGGTGCATATTACACATCAAGAGAAAACAACCACAGACTTGTCCAAGATTAAGGCTATTATACAGTGTAGATAATAAAACAGACTTCACAGAAGACATGGTTTGCCAAGTAATGAAGATTAAGACTTGATAGAAGACACACCCAAGCAACAAGTAGGCAGAATGCCACTGATGCCAACTGATAAAGTTCATTGGTCTGCACCAAAATAAAAAATAAAATAAAAATCAGTTAAAAAAACTAATGCATAAACAAACATTTAAAAACAGAGCACAAGGTCTATCTTCACCTGAGAGGATAAGCTTATCATAAGCTTAAGGAGCCATGGCACACAAGTACGAGATAATATTGTCAAAATGGCCAAAAATGCAATTAAGATCACTAACCTGAAACAACAGAATTATTACCAGAAAGAATAAACGACTGAAACAAGCATACAACCAAGTAGGATGAAGAAAGTTAATATCATCAGCAGCACAAGTAAAGCTGACTGCCTAATGAAATTCAACTAGAAAGTGGAGTATATATGCTATTATTTTAATTTAGATTTTCTGGGATAGAATACAATTTTTTTTATGAAATTCATCTGGTCCTCATCTCATGGTCTCTTCAAGGAAGTCTTCCATGATACATCCCAAGAATGCAAAAGGAACAAAGCTTAATTCTATTCACAACTTTGTTTCTTTTTCTTTCTATTTTGTTGTTGTGCCTTCGCTAGGGGCGAATTTGTGTACTCTTTTATATGTACACCTTAATAATAACTCTTTTATAATTATAGTTATAAATGTTTTATAATTTTTTATAGAAGACTTTTATAGTATCATAATATAATAGTGATATTAAAATAAGAAAAGACCAGGGAAATCCATGCACTACAATGTTTCTTTTGATAAAATTTACAATAGAAGGCATTCAAGAAGTGTAGTAGAACTTAATGTTTACATATCATGCTCGTTAATGGCTAAAAGGGGTCAAGCACACCAAAATTTCTCATTTAACTTGCATCTTCATCTTAAAATCTCATAACAAGCAAATAATCAAAACTATAAGCAAAATATCTTTTGTTGATCCACAAAATATATGTTGAATTGGCCACAATGGAAAGACAAGATGAGAATACAATCTAGCTGCATTGGAAAACCTTGGGGTTTAATATCATATGCCATAGATCTTCATAAACTATGGAGAGATAACATAAATGAGGGACAATCCATCCTACGATTAACTTACGACTTAGTCATGGATACTACTCCCTGAAGAACACCTGATGTTCCACCCAAAACAGGAATCAGTGCAAAGAGCAATCCAACAGCACAATCCTGAAAAGAACCAATGATTTAAAACATTTCATTAAAAGACAAATGCGAGAAAAAAAATTAACAGGGAATATCAGTGTCATCAATAGCATTAGTCTCTAGTCTTTTTGCACAAGTGGCAGAAGTAATGTTTCAGTCATACATGTGCATTCATTAATACAAAAACAATAGTTCATACCTGCAGTATCAGAGTTCCAATTGTAACCTGACCATGAAGGCCATTGACACTATTCCTTTCCATTAAGAATTTCAAGACCTATGGATCAAAGAAGAATGAAAACAAATTTAAAATAACATAACAGTAATGAGCAAATAAAATATTTGAAGATAATGTGTGTGACAGCAAAGAAGAATGATAACATTTAGAAAAGAAGTCATCATAGAAAGAGCTTAGTACTTTAGGTTTTTCATCTACAAGAAAACTTCACTCAACTTCTAGTGCGTTGCACAAGAATTTCTCCTCAATCAAACACTAAATAGAACTGTATCCTTTATAACATTCTAGCCATAATCTTCGTTTTCTTTTTTTGATGAAATAAATCTTACTAAAGGATTGCAATATTTGCATCACTGCATCAATAATTAATATTCGCATCAGTGATTTAATTAACACTTAGCTGAAACATTATGATGGCATTATAGAATATAGAAATTTGAATCACCAAATCTAATCCAAGTGCAACCAGGCAATGATTGCAATAGTATATTTCAATTATTAAAGTGCGGGCATAGGTTACTTAAAATACTATATGCCTGCAGATAAACATTAAACAACTTAACAAGTTCCTTGTCCAACAAAGTTGTAGGCTTGTAGCCATACTTGAGATGTATATCTAGAAAAAGAATAACAGCATCTAACAGTGTGATCGGCAAATTACCACAGCTGTTGAAGACATGGATAGAAATGCACCAACAAATATTCCTTCAGATGATTTACCACCACATAACTGCAGGTAGGATTTAGGCGCATTTATCAGAAATTCACTGACACCAAAGTGGAAAACTTTTGTAATAAATAAGAGTACAAGACAACATCAATTGTTTCATTCAATAGAATGCCTCTAAATCAAACCATGTTCGAAGCAAACTATGTTAACAGTGTCTTATGGCCCTGTATCAAAATAAATTTGATAACAGGGTCAATTGACCCATAACACATTAGACCAATAAATGCAAGTCACTGATATACCAAAGATCTGAACCTGTGTTGTGTGTGGCCTGTGTAGGTTGGGGGGAGAGAGGGGAGAAAAATTTAATGTGTAACTGGAAAAATGATCCATGTTATTATCAAAGTCTCAGCTTGATATCAATTTGATATGATCAATGATGTTGCAGCCCAAATGCAGAATGAGGAAGTCCAGCATAGGCCCAAGAGGAGTATTAAGCCAAACTGAGACTGGATATGTCTATTACTGATATAGGCAGAGTAGAATGTTCTAAGGGAGGGTTATGTGGGTCTCTGTTAGTGAGTGGGGTCATTCTGTTAGAGGGATAATTCTGTTAGAATAAGGCAATTAGCCTAGCTATTGCCTATATATGGTTGTATTTCCTTTTGTAGAGATATGCTGAATATTGTCTGATTCTTCTCTCTTGTTATTCTTCTTTGGAGGTTTCTCTGTCCTCCAATACAGAGAATTTATTACACATCACACTTTGATCTGTAAATAAAATAAAAAACTTAAACACAATTATCAGGGAAATGGAGAAAGTTGTTGAGAAATAACTCTAAATTGAAACAGTAAGATTACTGCATCAACCTAGGAAACTTTCAAGTTCCTTCCCATCAAATTTTTTATCTAGTTTGATCTCATATACATAAAAATATTGTGGCAGCATACTCTTTTTTCTCGCCAATTCTCACAATGTTCCCTCTAAGATTTCAATTATTTACTTCATTGTTCAAGACAGGTCTCATATTAGGAGAAAGCTATATCAATTCATCGTGCTCCATACATAAATCAGTAAATCTTTTCAGAACTGAAACAAAAAGTAAACATTATGAGTATCATGAGTTTGTGGTATAACGGGTAACATGATGTTTTGAACATTATGGGTTGCAAACTAGCAAAGCATATTTATAACGAATTAAATTTTTGTAAACTATTTGAAGAAGTAAAAGGCATACTGAAGCTGTTATTCCACACAAGCACATAAATAAGAAAATTTGGAGTAGGCCTCCAAGAATAGCCACTGCTCGAACAACTCGAAGCTGCAAGCATGAAAGAAAGATATAAATTATATATGGCTGAGCGAAAAATATACAAGTTTAAAGCTAAAAGGAATAAAGAAATTAGTATACAAGCCAACCTTTGTTGTTGAAAACTCTAAGCCCAATGCAAACAGCAAAAAGATGACACCAAATTGAGCAACTGTCTCAACCTGCAAGGAATGAACACAATATGTGAAATTACTAGGAGATAAAATAGATGACATTTAAATGATAACTTCATTTAAATATGTCATATAGAAAGAGATTATTCATGGCATCATGATCTCATTCACACAATGATTTTATTTCTGGAAATAACATGGAAGATAAAAAGAAAGGGAAAAGAATCATTATAATACAAAATAAAAGAACTATAAGGGTAACATACTTGGACCATTTCACTAACAAAACTCAAACCTCCTGGTCCAATGATTGATCCCGCTAGCAGATATCCAGTCATCACCTGCAAGTTGGAATGATGGATGATCCCACTTTTAAGAGGTATATGGTAGAGATATCTACTGAAAACAATAAAGCTATGTTTGTAATCAAACCGGTTGTCCAGCACAAGCAAAGGCAATGCCACCACAGGTTGCAGAGACAATGACAACTACAAGATCTGATATCAATCTGAAAATATGGCATAAAAAAAGGATAAGCAGACTGACTAGTTAGTAGTTGCAGCCACTCATACATGAAAGAAAAAAGGATAGGAACAGAAAGTAAACCTCAAGTCTAATTGAAGAACAGGATACTTTGACTTGGGATTGGATATAATAAAGACATTGTCCTGAAGTTGAAACAATTAGAAAAATATAAAAAAATTAAATTCACATCTGAGAAGAGTGGTTTCATGCATATCGTGATGATGTGGCAGTAAGTGGTAACAGAATATTATTGCACTGTGTTTGAAAGGCCTAAACTTTAAGAGCTTGAATTAGACATACCTTTCGATCTATTAAAGTTGGCATATCCTCTGCCCTATTCTCATTATCCAAATTGAAAACATCGTGGAACTGAAATGACCTAATAAAATACTTAACAAATGTCATAAATACTGAAAATAGTTAAGACATTTGCATTAAATTTTTAAAAGGTTCCCCCTTGAAGAAAAATATTTCCATTTGGTTCTACAAGAAAGAGGTGCATACTTTTCCTCTTTGCTCTCATTTTTCTTGGGTTTAACTCTGGCAACAGTTTCCAAAACAGCCTGATACATTAAATATATCATGAGAAGGACATTGGATCACAAGTCTTTTCACGGGCAAATAATAAGTCATATATAAAATCCAACAAAAATCAGAAGAAACGATAGTTATGAAAAGGAAGTAACCAAGACTCAGGTCCCCACCCAAAAACTCATTATCCCCGAGAATCTAAAACACTAAGTTGACACATCAAAAGTGAAATTTGAACAAGTTATCATCAATCGTAACTTCTGTCCTTGAATCAGCTTAATGCTCTTCTAACAAATTATCATCAACATACTTTGCATGTGTTTGGATTTCCATTTGGAGCCTCCAAAACAGACTTTTACACCTTCCAAGGGAGCAAATGAAAAAGCATGAGTGTTGTATCATTGAGTTCAACGCCAGTTTGTGTTGGAGTGGACTGTTTTCCAAACACACTGTTAATTCCTGACCGGATTGAACTCTGGCCTAAAACTAGATACCTATACTACCAGAATTATGTCGCTAGAGTGCTACACTCTATTGCCCTCACTCTCAGGATTGCTTCACCTCTGAAAATCCAATAATTCAGGAAGAAAATAAATATATCATGAAAGTCAGTTCACCACATACCTGCTGTTCAGCAACACTGTTGTTGAAACCACGAGGATCAGTACCTGCAAAAGAGTCAGGGAAGTTCACCAATTGCATTCGTTTGAATAACACTTTCCACAATGCTACACGTGGTTCGTCAAAGATTCAACAAGTTTCATGCTAACGTATCCACGTGAAAATATGTAGAAGTCTGGCAGCATTTCAATGGTTTTCCATCATAGAGCAAAATTTAGTAATAACGTTTCTTCTCCTATCATGCATCACACAAAATTCTAATCACAGTACACATTACTACAAGAAGGTTTCAAAGAATAGAGAATTTAAATGCAGTAGCGCCTCAATATCATATGATGAATCAGGAAATTGCAGAAAAACGCATCCAGAGAAGTGAAATGAAACTCCAATCGAACGGCATTTTCGAAAATTCACATTGCAAAGGCATGCAAAACCAAGATCCAAGGAGTTATAGGAACCGAATTAAACGACAAAATGTAGAAACTCTTGAACATTAAAAACAGAAAGTGAGAGAAGGTAGATCTGCAAACCTTCATTCTGCTCATTATCGGGGAACTCTCTTTCGAGAGCCCGATCAATCATGTTGGCGAAGCTAGCATCGTCGGATCTCGCAAGCGAGGCATTAAGGAGGGCGGTTGCGTTGTCTCCGGCGAGGAGAAGCTCCGTCTCGGGGTCGGCGTCAGCGGCGAGGAGAGAGAAAGTGAATGAGGGAAGACAGAGAAGCAGATTGCAGAGAATGAGAAGGTTAAGAAACGCAGGTGACGTTAACTTCATCTCCCAGACTCAGAGAGAGAGCAATGGAGGAAGTGGTGAAACGACACCGCTGGGAGTTAGCAGCACCGTCGTGTTTGGCGCGCGAATTGTTTGTTTATCTCTTTCGCGCAGAAAGATGCGACAGAGAGGTTGCATTGTGGGTTAGAGTGCGAGTTGGAAAGTACCAAATGGTCCTCGATCTCGATGTTTGATGTTGCGAAAATTGAAAAAGGAGGTTCAAATTCGAACGCAAGGATGGATGATGGCCAAGGGCCAAGTGCCATGCACAATGAAGCGCGTGTGTGTCACAGCCTAGATGCTTACTTGTGTTTAACTCATGCAAGGAACGTTGCCAAAAATATACGGACACGGCCAAGAAGCAAGGAACTGCACTTTTTTCCTTAATATTTTCGCATTTACTGTATATTCAAAAATTCCCCTTAAACATAAATTTGAAAGTTGAATTTTAAAAGAAACAAAAAGGATTTTTATAATTTTATTTTATTAATTTTAAATAAATAATAAATTTACATAAATTTAAGGTGTTAGTACAAATATTTTTTATAAATTAAAATATAGAGAAGTGCCAGTAAGAAATTGAACGGATAAAATATACTTCATCTTCATCTTATATAACTATTTTAATGGGGGAAAATAATGATTAAGATAGTTATCAAGAAAATTAAAGAATAAAAGAATGTGTATCATCTTACTCATTAATGTAATGGGACGGCAGATCAAAATTCTATTAATAGAAAAATAATACTGTATATAAACTAAACTAAACTCTATTAATTAAAAAAATGTTAAAAATACGTGATAGATAGCTTGTTAATAAAGTATGTATTATTATT
>PYAF01000614.1:690123-735563 GCA_007407185.1 Glycine tomentella
TTTATTAAAAATGTAATTATAAATAATTGTTTTGGTTTCAAAAACTAGAAGATGTTAGTAGTATCTCATTAGCCTCTAATTTTTTTTTAAAAAATATCAAATAAATTCTTAAACAGTCAAATAAGATTTTAAATTTAATTAGCTACTATTATTTCTTAAACATATGTCAATGTTATCATTTGATTCACATATTCTATTGATTTTGAATTTATATAATTATTGATTTACACATTTAATTTTTTTAATTTTCTACAATTTAAAGACGAATACAATAACACCTTACAATTTTATGATTAAAATAATTATTTACTCCAAATTTAATTGAAAAAAGTAGTATCTTCTTAAACAATTTAGTACTTCAACAGTCATCCAAAATTTTACAAGAATATATTTTTTGAAACATTGGAGACCATTAGTTAACGCCTTTATTGCTCTTTTTTGCAAGAATATAATTTAATTGGAGACTAAATTTTAATTTTTAAAAGAATCAATTTTAAATTTTTTTAGCCAAATGTCAATCATACATTTGTTGTGTGAACAATGGAGATTATTGTATGAGAAAAAAAATTATATATTATTCAATCACAACTCATCATGTAAGAGAAAATTGTTAACTTTTATGTTAATTATTTTAAAAGTCATATCAATAGTTATTTATAATTAGATGATGATGTAAAATAATTTTTTGCATGACCATTAAACATTTATGGTATCCATAATCCACAAAATATTCTTATGTAATCCTTTGACAAACTCTCTGGTTTGTTCATTTTTCCTTCCTTGCGTGGAAATATTTAGGAGTGTTCACGGGTAAGGGTCACCCGTGAACCCGAACTAATCCAAACCGATCCGAACAGTTTGGGTTAGATCATTTATAAATTTGGATCAAAATCGAACCGAACCGATCAAAATCGTTCATGTACGGATTGGGTCACAGGTTTAGATTTATAGATCCGTTGACCCAATGACCCGATCTGTGAATCCCGTAATAATAATATAATTTTATTTTATATATATATATATATATTAAAAATTAAAAAAATAATTCAAGAATTATAAAAGGTGTGGTATTGTAAATGTTTAAGATTGCATTCAAAAATAGGATAAAATATTTTTTAATATTGCATTAAAAATAGGATAGAATATTTTTAAGATTGCATTGCATAATATAATAGAATATCTTTAAGATTACATTGGATAATATGATAGAATATATTTAGGATTGCATTTAAAAATTGGTTAAAATCATATCTTTAAATTAGTATAAATAGAAACATATTTTGGTGTTCATATATGTATTCCATTCTAAATAATATTAGAGTTTTAGAGAGTTTATATTTGCATCATTAAGAGAATTTTTGTGAGATCATATAGAAGCGTTTGACAAGTCTGATTCTTCAACTCTTCATTAGGATTTAAAGGTACCTATTTGCTTAAGAAATAGAAGCGTTGGTAATTATTTTATTGTATTCTTCTTCTTGACTTTAGAAAAGGTCGCAGCTGGAAAACTAGGATACCAATTTGCCTCTATTCTTGGTGAATTGAGACTAGAACTTTTTGCTGGGAAACAAGGATACCAGCTGAGATAATTGTTGTGTAAGGATAGACTAGGAAACTAAGATACTAGGAACTCTTTGTACACAAAATTATCATAATTGAATTGATTATCCAATTTGGACGGCGTGTTTTTTACCCTATTGGATTTTTCACGTTAAAATTGACTGTTTTTCTTTATCTCTTATCTCCATATTATTGATTTGTGTTTGATTTTAAATTATTAATTATTTTATAAAACCCAATTCACCTCCCTCTTGAGTTCATCTCGGACCAACACAATATTCATATGTTATAGAAGTTTTAATAACAGACTTTTATAATTAAAAAAGTTATCGATTGCTTCCAAAAATTGGACCAAATGAAATAATTTTCAATATTAAAAAAGTTCTCAATTGACTTAAATTGACCATCCACAATTTTATATAAATAAATCATAGCACTTAGTTAACTGTTTAGGACCTTGTATTTTAGACATTTGAGTTATGTTTCCTACTTTAAAACTTTAAGTAGCTGAAATCAAAATAATAAAAAATTTGATCAGAACAAAGGTACTAACAATATGTTGGTTTGAAATAAGAATTGATTTAAGGTTATGACGTTTTTTCATATTTTGTTTACCATATTTATAATATTAATGAATCATATTTTGTTTATTTGCTTGTTTCAGCAAATTTGGTTGCAATAAAATTGGTTATAACAAAACTTGGTTTGTAAGAAATAATTGTGATTCAGGCTATTATAATAAATCTTATTCAAAAATCTTTTGTTTTAATTTATATTATAAGTCTATTTTAGAATATTATGGTGATGATATTAAATGAATCATTTTTACTATTTTCATACATTTGATAATAGTGTTAATTGTATGAGATATTTGAAAGAATTGTGATATAAAATAGTAGTTCTAAAAAAAATTAAAGGAGTAACCCGGTAATCCGAACTGAACTGAACTGTTCATGAACGGGTTGGGTTTCAATTTTTTTCTTCTGGAAACCGTACCGATCAAATTTGATTGAATTGAGTAGGCATGGCAATAGGGCGGGGCAGGGGCGGGTATTACATTCCCCGTCCCCGTCCCCGCCCCCAAACCCGCTCCCCGCCCCGGCCCCCATTCCTCGTCGGGTTTTAAAACCCATCCCCATCCCCGCCCCCGTTGGGGGTCGGGTTTTCCCCACCCCCGCTATTTCACTAAAATTTAAAAAATAAAAAAATAATATAATTTTTTTTATTGAAAAATCGGACAAAAAAGTTAATTATGTATCAAAAAAATAATAATAACAAACTCCCATTTAAAATATGGGATTATAATTTTAAAATTACAAAACAAAATCAATTAATTCAATTAAAAAATTAGAAAATAATATATTTTTTATTTTTTAATATTATTTATTACGGAGCGGGGGCGGGGGCGGGGCGAGTATCAATAACCCCATACCCGCCCCTGCCCCCGCTTTTGACTACCGAGGAAAACCCAAACCTGAACCCGAACCCAATCCCGAAAAATTCGGTTTTTCCCCATTAAAATCGGGGCGGATTCGGACGAGTACCCATTGGTTCGGATCCCGTTGCCATGCCTAGAATTGAGTCTTAAATTTGATCAAAACCGATCCGAACCGACCCACAAACACCCCTAGAAATATTCACCAGATCAATTGAATTTGGCCATCAAACAAATTATCCAATTCAAAGTTTGACTACGGATAAAGAAAGACATTACTTGCAAAGACACTTACCTAGAATTGAACAAAGTTCAAAGGATACATGATAAACGGATCCAGTTTGAGGCTACTCAAAATATTTCATATAGAGATTTTATCCTCAATATCGAAAACTTGCTATTGACTTTTAAAATTATGGTGCCGGTTCCTAGGTTTTATTGACAAAATAAACTAATTTAGTTGCTTGCAGATAAATGTTATGAAAGAACATTTTAATTGTATGATTTAGGAAAAGATAGTGTTTTCATAGTGGTGCAAGAATATATTTCTTGCACATTCAATGCTTGAAACTTTAGTGTTTTTGTAGTGATTGAAGTATAGTGTATAGATTGTGTGAAATACTTGAGTTTAGTGCTTGAAACTCACTTTGTATAATCATGAATTTTAGAATAGCTCTAAGTGAAGATTTGTAAGAAGTGATTCCAATGTTATGGATGCCAAGACTTAGTGCTATATATAATACCAGAAAGTCAAAATTATACTTCTTTTGTGGTCTATTCCACATTGTAAAGCTAATTTTAATTAGAGTAATGTTAAATACTCCATAAAAAGTAGTTGGGCGATTTATAGGAAAATTATAAATTATTCTTTTAATTAGTGTTATTAACATTAACATGAAAAAGTTGTAAATAATTTTATATATACAATTGAAAAACTAAATATTTTCTGAGATTTCTCTTTTGTGACTTTTAGAGTGGTGAATATATGTGAATTAGTTGTTAGTTAATTTGTTAATTTTTGTTCGTTAAGATTCAAACATACAATCTCCCCTCTCTTCCTTATTCCTTCATCGTTAAGTTAACATTATATCTTCTAGATATGTGTGAATTTGAGGCATCAACCTACAAGATGCATCATTTTCTCAAGAGTTTTTTAAGAATTTATATATTCGCAATTCCTGTTGAGATTGAAGATGGAATTTGGAAACCTGATTCTTAATTTCTTATATAATTATCTTTATTTTCTAATTTCTATGTGCGGCACCAGCCAAAAGTTGCAGATAAAAATCTCTTAAAATAATTAGATTAGCATGTTTGTCTTTTTAAGTTAGTAAACAAAAGTCTTGGAACTACTAATTGGATCTTTACAGTTATTATGTCATGCATGATGCATGTCCAGCATTATTAAAAAATAGGATTTTAAAAACTGATGTTAATTTTGTCATAGTAACATCGATTTTAAAAAAATTGATGTTAAGTTGGTTTATTTTGTAGTAGTGCAGAGAGATAGTAAAATTACTTTGAAATCTCAATAAAATAAAGCAGATGGACGTTTGAGTGAGTGAGTAATTCATCCTAATCATGTTCCAACAGCATCCAGCCAAAACCGCCCACTGGTTCGATTCGCTCGACCCACATTCCCTTTCTACATTTTGCCTCTTAATTTGAATGCAACCTTTTCGATGACACTGCCCCTAGTTATTGATTTACCAGAGAAAGAAGCAGGCAACCCATAATGGCTTAAATTGGCTTTTAGTTGAAAGTATTAGTTAGCTAAGATTTTTTTATGTGTAAATCAATAATCACGACTAAAATTGGACTTAAAGTAAGGTGGAGAAAAGAAAATAAACTAAAACTTTGTGTACAAGGGAAATTCGGTTGACCATTGGAACAGGAGAATAAAAAATTGTACATGATCACATGATGGCAGTGAAATAGCTTTGTATCATTCTAGCTAGCCTTTTCTCTTACAATTTTTGACGTAGATTTAGATCTTATTTTTCGCTCTATATATACCCCATCCTCTGTAACAAACTTTCAACAAAGAAACATCAAGTATCTAGTCTAGTATACAAAGATGGAGATCCCTGTGATAGATTTTAGTAACCTCAATGGGGACAAGAAGGGTGACACAATGGCCCTATTGCACGAAGCTTGTGAAAAATGGGGCTGCTTTATGGTATGGTATAGAGAATATAAATTATATATGTTGTCCCTTTGTTTTTCTATTCTTCATCATTTCTCAATTAATTTTCTTCTTTAACACATTTGCATATGCAGGTTGAGAACCATGAAATTGACACACAATTGATGGAGAAGGTGAAGCAGTTAATCAATACATACTATGAGGAAAACCTAAAGGAAAGCTTCTACCAGTCTGAGATAGCCAAGAGGTTGGAGAAACAGCAGAACACCTCTGATATAGATTGGGAAATTACCTTCTTCATTTGGCATCGCCCCACCTCTAACATCAATGAAATTCCAAACATCTCTCGGGAGCTTTGGTAAGTCAATCCATATACGTGACTTTTTTTTTTTCCTACATGTATTGTCCTTCAGAGATTATTTTGACCCAGATACAGTTGAACATTAAATGTGAATATCTATCCTAATATAAATTCAAACTTTGATTTAGCATGTCGTGGAAACTAATTAACCCCTTCAGCAGTTCTGCTACCAACCCTTGTTGATTCATTTGTGGCATCTATAGAAAAGCAGTACTAGACCTCTTTATTTCCCACACACAAGCAAACTACAAGTCCTAAGACATACAAAACTTATATTAGGAGTCCGCAACACTAAAAGAGAGTAGAATGGAAAGAGAATGTTTCAGTTATATTTTTATCCGCAAATGTGAGTTTGTTAGTTTTATTAAAGATGTTAGAGTGTGTTGTTAACATATTTTGGCCTGATATATAAGTGTATATGTAATTAAATATAATGCAGTCAAACAATGGATGAGTACATTTCACAGCTCATGAAGCTGGGAGAGAAGTTATCTGAGCTCATGAGTGAAAATCTTGGTTTGGAGAAGGATTACATCAAGAAAGCATTTTCTGGAAGTGGTGAGGATCCTGCTGTGGGAACAAAAGTGGCCAAGTACCCTCAGTGTCCACGTCCAGAACTTGTGAGGGGACTTAGAGAGCACACAGATGCAGGTGGCATCATTCTACTGCTCCAAGATGACAAAGTGCCTGGTCTGGAATTCTTCAAAGATGGCAAATGGGTCGAGATTCCACCATCCAAGAACAATGCCGTTTTTGTGAACACGGGTGATCAAGTGGAAGTGTTGAGCAATGGCTTATATAAAAGTGTTGTGCATAGGGTCATGCCTGACAATAATGGAAGCAGAATCTCCATTGCTACCTTTTATAACCCCATTGGAGATGCCATTATTTCCCCAGCTCCTAAGCTCTTGTACCCAAGCAATTTCCGTTATGGGGACTATTTGAAGCTCTATGGCAGCACCAAGTTCGGTGAAAAGGCTCCTCGATTTGAATGCATGAAGAACATGACCAATGGCCATAAAAATATTCCAGCTTGAGACTTAGAAGACTTGGAAGAACTTCGCATTATTACCCTTGCTTGGGATAGCTAAACTTACAAGTTATTATTATGTTTACATTTGGAATGATAATATTTCTTTTTTGTTCTATGGCTTTGGCGGTATAAGTAACGAAGATATACGTGTTGTTTGATTCCACAAATAGAAAAATTAAGGGTTAAGACTAGACATCTCACAAATAAAAAAATATGAGCACCATGTATATATATATATATATATATCGTGCTCATATTTTTTTCTTCTCTCCCTTTTCAACCTTTTCTTTGCTCAACTGTTTTCCCCTTTGTTTGTATGAACTGGTACGTGTATTACAGTCTAAGCAAGCCAAATATGTCTGCAGCATGCTACTCAGTGGCTGCTAACACAAACTAAGGCTGATAAGGAATATCTTTACCTTAATTGTATGATTAATTCATGTATGAAAATATTTATTTTAAATTAATAAGAATATATACATTTAAAATATTAACCTTTAAATTAAAGATGCTACACAGGTTTTGAATGCTAGAAAATTGACGGTTAAAATATTAATAAAATTAAATTAACATCGTGTGACCACTTAATCACTTAATGGTGATATTTGATTGTAAATACTGTAAACATTAACAGAACAAAAATTGAAATCAAGGACAAATTCTTATTCCTCCCTACTCTCTCGCGCCCTTCCTCTTCATCCTTCGCCACCAGCGCCGCCTTCCTCCTGTACCCCTTCGTCCCAAAGATCCGCCTCGCACATCGGAATCTGAACCCACATTTCCTTCTCCCTCACCGCCAAAGTTCACAACGGGGACTTCTTCTCCCTCAACATCTCCATCGACTACGCGACCACCTTTTTGCTTCGTCACCGGCGCCGGCGGCAGCATTAGGGCGCACAGCTCCTCCTACGTTGATGCTGCCATTGGTCATCAAATTTTTTACTACATCAATTTTTAGTCGTTCCACAAAGTCAGTTAGGTCTGTTAAAAATAGAAGAGAGGGCATTTTTGGGTTTGAAAAAAAAATGAAAACGTTTGTGTGAAAGGAGGAGAGAACAAACTAATGTAAGAAAGAAAAAATGTGAGTAAACCTCGGAGAGGTTGTCATAATTTGTTATTTAATATATTAACTCAATTTGTTGAAATATTGTAAAAAATCTATATTCAGTTAATTATCGTAAAAATATATTTTTTAATTGATATTATTACCTATTTTAATGTATTAATTTAAATTAGGTTAATATACGCATTTTATTTACATCCTACCGAAAGTATATGTAGGTCTCTTTTTTTAAAAGGGGCTCTCTTCCTTCTTTTATGACCATCGAATTTTCTTCTCTAGCTTATTGAGTTCTTCAAAAAACTGCTTGTCAATTTTGAATTATGATGCTCCAATCGTGTAATCGAGAGAAGAATTTGTTATATTCACACATCACACAAATAAATTATTAAAACAAGTGTGATTATCACTCTTCTCAAATTTGTGTTCAGTTGTTGGACGATTCATATAAAACAACAATTTAGACATTAAATTGAATCGGACCTGAACAAACAAAAACGACCAACTTAAGTCTCGTTCCGGATTATCGTAAGTTTCGATTTCTGGTTTTATCCTTATTTATAAAAAAAAAAAAAAAAAAAATTGATTTGTAAGGTTTTGTTGTTAGACACCCCTTCACACTCATCTCTCTCAAGTCTCGATGAATTTGCTCTCTCTCTTTGGCCACTCTCTCCATGCGACCCTCTTTTTCACCATCATTCTTCGCCGCTCGCCGCTCGCTGGTCGTCGCCACCCACCTCCCGCCGCTGCCTCTGTCAGTCGATGAGTTTTCTTTCTCTGACTCTCTCTCTCTCTCTCTCTCTCTCGCCTACGGTTGTCGTTCTCTATGGGGAAACAAAGACTTGTTTGAGGGGAGTAGATTTTTTTGAAAGGATTTTTTTTTATGTATTTGTGATATTGTGTATGTGTATGCGTATTGATTGATGAAGGGGGTTTTTCTGCCAAATTGATAAAAGGGAAAGGGGAGTATTCTCATTTGTGTGGTTTAGCATTGCTTATAATAACAATTGGAGTAAAGTATACATTATTTGAATAGGCAAAAACCAAAAGCAATTAGATAATAGAACATTACACATACAATCAAAATTCTTTGAATCTGGGCATCGTGCATCAGATTGTCCAAACGCTTCAAACAGACGAAGCTTTTTTAAGTTCCCACATATATATATATATATATGTTTGGGCACCACTTTGTTCAAGACGTGAGCTGCTGCCACTGTTTTTGACCTAATGGGTTCCAGAATATTGAAAGATGCTTCCCAAAAGAGTTATAGAATCAATATTAATTTGCATCTCACGTGTTGGCATGATCTCCACAGGGACCTCTATTTTTCGTTGAGTCTCGATGAAATTTAGTATTTGTTTTGGGAAGTGGTATTGGATAAAGAATAGTGCTAACAGTATGGTTATGTAAACTGACAGGAAAAATGAATGAAAGATGAAATCCCAAAGGTTTATGCAGAAGATTCATTTACATTCAATTTTTCTGCGTCATATTTAAGTGTTAAAAAAATCGCAAAATGATATAAAATATTGCACATACAATGAAAACTCCCTGTCTAAATTGGCTTAATTTTTTGTTTAAGGGACTTGACTTCCATCACAGAATTGCAAAAATCTAGTGTTGGCATATGCACGACTAACTAATGCATAGTTTGTAGTTAGAGAAGCAATGGAAACCATGCTGCATGTCAAGGGCAGGAGGTTTGAAGTTTGAAATTTTAAGTTGAAATTATCCTTCTTTGAGAAGCAATGGAAAGTTGGAAACCATGCTTTTTAATTATTTTTATTATGTTTAAATATTTTATTATATTACATATTTTCATAATGGAACACGATAAAATAAAAAAGTAAACTTATTTTATCTATTTTTAATTTACAATAACTTCTAAAATTTTAAAACTAAAATTAAAATTCAACATTCAGACTCAAATTGAATTTAATTTTTAATCTTTTAAAATTGGACACAGAAAATCACTCTAAACAAATCCTTGATTAATTATGTTTAGAGTATATTTTAATGGTTAAAATATATTTTTCCTTAAAAAAATTCAAATGTTGGTTTTAATTTTATAAAATTTAATACAGTACATTTTAGTTTTTTATTTTATTTTAATGTGCATTTGTGTTTCTATATTTTACAGAAACACGTATTTTATATCTCTCACAAGTCGAACCACATCACTCTTAATAAAGTAAAGACCTTAAACATATGATTTTTTTTAATAGATAGTAAAATCAAGATTTTATAGTAACAGTTTGAGGAATAAAAAAAAAAATTGACCTTATTTTAATTTTACATTTTACTATAGGAAGAAGTTGACCCAAACCTAAAAGATGACCCTACGGAGAAACAGTGAGTATTATAGATTTATGTTGTGTATAAATAGAGATAAGTAATAAATTGAAGACAGTGTGAATCCGAGTGAGTGATCTAGTAAATAAGATTGGGGTTGGGGATGGCGGTAAGCAACAACATCACCGCAGTGCTGAACTTGATAGCCACGTTGGCCTCAATTCCGATCATAGCCTCCGGCATTTGGCTGGCATCCAAGCCCGACAACGAGTGCGTGGCCAATTTCCGGTGGCCCATTGTCATCATCGGCATCCTCATCCTCCTCGTTTCCCTGGCCGGCTTTGTCGGTGCCTACTGGAACAAACAGGGTTTCCTCGCCCTCTACCTCTTCTCTATGGCTCTCCTCATCGCCCTCCTCCTCATCCTTCTCGTCTTCGCATTCGTCGTCACCAGACCCGATGGAGCCTATGATGTCCCCGGAAGAGCCTACAAGGAGTACAGGCTTCACGGCTTCTCCTCCTGGTTGAGGAACCACGTCACCGGTTCCGGGAGTTGGCAGAAAATAAGGCCCTGTTTGGCTGCTTCTGATGTCTGCTCTAAGCTCACGCTGGATTACATCACTGCTGATCAATTCTTCAATTCCCATATCTCCCCCTTACAGGTTCCTACTTTCTCTAAAAATACTTTCTATTTGTAAACAACGATGCCCGTTTCATTATTATTTCAAAAAGAACCGAAATTGGCGTCTCTGTTATTATTAGTCTTTCTTACTTTTTTCGTTTCCCCTGCATACTGCTACCACTCCCCAGATTGATCCATCCACTGCTGTTGGGGATTACACCTTATTTAGTCTAAACATCTTAAAGACAACTCTTTCTTGTTGAATTTTAGTTAGGCCCAAAATTCTAAATTTTAAGATACTACTAGAGTTTATCTTAATCTTAGAGATATTGTTAGACCTATTGGACCATTAATAATCAATAAACTAAAAAAAAAAAAAAAATCTTTGGTGTGAGAGAGTGCGCTGGAGAACACACATTCATTAGTGATGTAATCAAAATTAGGGACGACGACCTTTGTCCCTCCCATGAATTAGCTTTTGGGAATGACGTATCAAAATTTTAAGAAGTGGGTTCATCACTAGCTTCTTGGAAATAAACAAGATATGAACTATTGTTTGCTTAAAGAAATTGATTTTTAAAGGCGTTTTTTATTCCTCAATTGTCGTTGTTAGACCCACATCACATGACACCATGTTATTGTGTCTGAATTTGAGAACTATTTTTCTTCTTTTTAGGGGGGGGACTGGGAGCGATATTCTAGGGTCTTAAATTAGAAGGAAAAGAAAAGGATGTTGTCCGCCCGAATCCTCATCACTCATCAGTTTAAAAAGCTGATATCCAAGTACACTCGATGGATCTACAAGCTTTTAAATTGTTCGAAAATCAAGTAATTGGACACGAGTGATTAATGTGTTGAAGTTAAGGTTGAATAGTTCTAGTACTTCGATCTTTGGTGGAAACAATTTTTGGTACTTACCTCCTAGGCAAACTCTGAATTAGTTATGATATTTATTCCCTGATGAACTGGAAGGTTAAGAAGAAAAAAATTTACTTGAATCTTTCATATACGGTTCTGATATGATAAGAATAAAAGAATAAAGGAATCCTTCTTGAGTGAGGTTGGTACTAACAGATAAGTGTATCCTTCCTTCCTTCCCTACCAGTGGACTATGTGCGAGGGTGGTTGAAATTTGGGTGTTAGCATCTAACAAGCCCCACACACCATAGTGATAGTGTGACCTACCAGCAGAACGGAGAGGTCCAGTTAAATTTAAACGTCTTGTTCATTTTACATAAATTTTGATGGATACACCACGATTTTGAATAAAAGAGATATTTCAAGAAATAACATATCTATTCTTTCTATCAATAATCGAGTTGGATTTGGTGTATCATAAGGAATTTGTTTTTTTTATTGATTCCTCCGGATTGGATAAAAAACATTTTTTAAATGAGTTATTCAACTTTAGAGTTGAATCGAAAATTCACACTTTATTGATTTTGGCTCCTCTTTTTTATAACGAGAATGAAGGATCATAAAAAAAATGAGTGATACCTCTTGCATCATTATTGTACAAGACATTAGAAACATCCCTTATTACCAGCGTGGATGACAATACATTTAGTGCCGTGTGGGGCCTTTCCGGTATAATTGAGCCCAGGAAAAGTCTATGCAGCTGAAATTGCCACTGATTGATTCACATGCATGCAGAAAAATTATGCAAATTTTGGCCATATTAAATTAATCAGCCAAGAATAGTTAAGATCATTGTTTTGTCGCTATTCCACAAGAAGATAAAAAAAAGTTATATAATATTATAATTGTTGCCTGGTAGTGGTGTATGGTTTGGTAGCTGGTCACCCATCTTTTCTGCATTAGACTATTAGTTCCATCTTTAATTAAAATAATAATAATAATAATAACGAAATAGAAGTTTTGTATTAGTCCTACTAAATTGGATTCGTTTGATTGTTGGTTTTACTACAGTCAGGATGTTGCAAGCCTCCCACTGCTTGTGGGTACAATTATGTAAACCCCATACTATGGACAAACCCTGTGAACCCTATGGCTGATTCAGATTGCTACTTGTGGAACAATGACCAGAATCAGCTATGCTACAATTGTAATGCGTGCAAGGCTGGTCTATTGGGTAACCTCAGAAAAGAATGGAGGAAAGCAAATATCATTCTCATTGTGGCAGTGGTGGTCCTCATCTGGGTCTATGTCATTGCTTGTAGTGCCTTCAGGAATGCCCAAACAGAAAACCTCTTCGAGCGTTACAAACAGGGTTGGGTTTGATCCCGTTTTACCCCCAACATTTACAAGTTTTTAACGCTACTACTTTTGTTTTTTCTTTCTTTCTGTTCCCTGTAATTCCGTTAAGTCTTTTTGCCTTTAGTGTACATATTCCTTCTGTTTTGAAACACGGTATTGGAAGTAATACTTTGTCTCGATGCTCAGGAAAAAACGAAGAATAGAATATTCTAATAATCCTTTAGCTGAGCTAGCGTATGATTAGAATTTAGATTTTAATTATATATTCAATTGCTATTCTATACTCATATTTTTCTTTTACATAAACTTTGGTACTTGATGCGGCTATCCGACAACCTTGTCATGCATGCGCGTATGCAGTATTAACTTCTTTAAATACTTAGATAAATGACAAAAGAGGGCACCGACACCACCGACTGTAAAGAAATTAGTGCTTTCGAATTTTGATGCTCTAAGATCTTCTATCAATGGAGGCATTTTTTTTTTCTCGTAAGTAGCAGTTTTCTTTGGATGGTTGCAGGTAGAATACAACTAAGAGAAGGAGAATCCATGAATGAAGAAAGGGAAAGGAGAATGAAGAAAGAAAGAGAAGGTGGGATGGAAAAGGGTAATTTAGTAATTGCCTTTGTTGGTAGGGACCAAGAACATTTGGTTGGAGTTAATAGTAATACCCTAAAAAGAGAGGTATATTTATCATTTGCCAGGAAGAAATATCCGGAATTTATAAGAGATTTGTAAGGTTAAAGAATGTTAATAAAGCCCAGCACAACACAACAAATAGAGCAGGACATTTCATGGATTATGTTTTTTTAAGATAGACCAAACACCTGGGATTGGCCCTTTTCACGAAACAAAAAAGTAATTGCGTCAAAATAACTTTATTGCGATAATATAATTTTCTTCAATCGTGTAAGTACATGAATATTTCTAAGGTTCCTTTACTTAACTACATGAAATGAATGTCAACTCCTACTTGATTATAATTTTGATGCATATGTTCAACGCTTAGCTGTGTGACACATCATCTCATCATTTTTTAATACTTTTATTGGGTACACCACATTTCAACATTTTATAAACATCTTTTCTAAAAAAAACATTTTATGAACATAACACATATTTTAAGCTTTCAGTTGATAAGAAAATAATATAATCTTGGTTACAGTTGACGTAAAGTTTGCAAAAACAATTATATCACTAAAAGTATTTGATATATATTTTTAGTTTAATGTTTATGTAGTAATGGTATAAAAAAATTATATTATTATTTAATTATAAATCATTTTTTAAATTATTTTAAATTAATTATTTTAAAATAAACAAAATTATCATATATGTTAAATTATATATTATAAATTATGATTAAATGACTTTATAAAACTTTTTAATTATTAATACATAATTTTTTTTATTTTTATCAAACAAATATTAATTATTAATTATTTATTTTTTGTTATTGTAATATTCGAATTCGATCTTTCTCTCCTCTCTTATTCATTCACCAAACTTATTACCCAAGCCTAGGCCTAAAATATTATTTCCATATCAATATATATTTAAGCAATGATCTAACTAAATTTTGCTTATCTAAATATACCTATAATACGATTGGAAAGGAGAATATGCCAGTAACTCTTGTATAAACATAATATATATTAATAAATCATTAATAAATCATTAGTTTGAGGATAATAAACTAGATTACTTTGAGTAAAATCTCTTACTCGAATTTTATGAATAAAAAAAATTATTAAAAGGGGTGAATCTTACTAAAAAGTAATCAATCAATTTTTTTAACAAAAATTAATCAATAATAAAAATAAATGAATAATGTGTACCAACATGACAAAAAATTAATATTTTAATTAGAAATTTCCGCTTAATATAGTTACAATTGGTATTTTATTTGAAAAGTTGTATAACATTATATAATCTTAAGTGAATTTTTTTCTCAACAAATTTTATTTTTATTGGTTTTATATGTTCTGCTGAGTTATCATTTTAATGGATTTTAGTTAATAAAAAAATTATTAATATAAAATAAATTTATTTAAATATATTCTAGATAAATTTTATCGCTTCGCAAAAAGAAAAAGAAAACTATTGTCTTTCTCTATCTCATGCATGAAGTGCATGAATTAATGGTTAAAAAAAACTGTCAAACAATTATTATACAAAAAAAAAATTAAGTATCAAATGTTTTTTAGTTCTTCAATCTACATACCTAATATATATGTTAGAAAATTGTTTGAATATTAATGGCGTCAAAATAGGTTAATTACTATAATCATTTTGCACCTGTCGTTTTCATGAACACTTCCTTTAAGATTCCTTCACTTTACGTCTTTACCACATGAAATGAGTGCCAACTCCATTCAATTTGTAAGTTAAATGCATGCATAGCTGGAGCACATACTACGTCAACACATTTCGATTCTTTAATTGGGGATTTCACGACATTTTCTTTTTTAAAAGAGAGCTAGCTAGACCTAGGCTCACAGTAAAAAAAATAGGTAAAATGTGTTGTTGTTGAGAGATCAAGCTTATAATTATGTAAGCAATTGCGTATGAGTATTTTTATAAATAAATAAAAATATAGAAGAGTATTTTTATAATTGAAGAAGAAAGAAAATTAAATTGTTCTTATATAAGTTGTAGTTAAGTCTTTTTTATAAACTATGATGGAATAACTAAAAAAATACTATTTTAAACATATCAACTCGTTATTCATCTAGTAAAATTGAGTTTGATCCATTAAGTTAAGTGAAGTTTGAATTTGAAAAACTTGTGAAGGAGAGAGATATAATTGTGTAATGGAAAAAGTAAAAGAAAAATATTTAAGCTATATTTGATAAAATATTTTAGTTATTTTTTAATTTTTTTATTAGTTAAAAAACTCATTTGATTGTTAAATAAGTAAATTTCTTAGTAGGTTCTAATATTTTTTGAAATACTATTTTAAGTAATGTTTTTTTAAAATATTAATTTTTAATTTTATATACTTTTTTCACTTTTGTATTTTATATATTTATTTATTTTTTTTGTTACTTATTTTTTAAAATAAATCATAATTTTATTATTTTTTATCATTTTATATTTTTTAACTACTTTAACAATTAATTTTAATATATACTTTTAATTTAATAATTAATAAATTAATTTTCAACTAATTTGTCAAATATAATTTTAATGAACATACATTATGTTATTCAGAATCAAGAGAAAGTAAAAAAAAAAAAAAAATCATAAAAATATAGATATGATGAAATTTATTAAGTAACAAGAAGAGATAAATGAGGGGTGTTAAGAGTTATTAAAAAAAGGAAGAAAATACCAATGTTAACCCTGTTGGGAAATGACATGGATAGCGAAGTGTGCTACGGTTACCCCCTAGTCATTAGCAAAAGGATCACAATCGCATATAAATAGAAAGATTGTTGTTCGTTGAGCATAGGATTAGATCCAATCCACTCTCTTCAATCTTGAATGGATCCACCCAGCCGTAAGTTCGTAATCCCAGCCTCGGAAGCCTTGGCCATGGCGGAGTCCGCCGCCGTGACCCTCCCGGAACTCCTCCCCACCCTGGTCACCGCCGCCCAGCCCCTGGCCCGCCCCCCCATCTCGAAGTTCTCCGTGGCCGCCGTGGGCCTGGCCCCCTCCGGCCGCATCTTGGTGGGCGTGAACCTGGAGTTCCCAGGGCTTCCCCTCCACCACTCCGTCCACGCCGAACAGTTCCTGATCACCAACCTCTCCCTGAATGCGGAGCCCCACCTGGTTTCCCTTGCCGTCTCCGCCGCCCCCTGCGGCCACTGCCGCCAGTTCCTCCAAGAACTCCGCGCCGCCGCCGACGTCCAAATCCTCGTAACCTCGGACCCCACACCAGAATTCGGGCCACTCTCTGAGTTCCTCCCTCACAGGTTCTGTCCCCACGACCTTCTCCCCATTGAAGCTCCCCTTCTCTTGGAACCCCACCACAACACCCTCACCCTCACCCTCCACCACAAACAAGAAGCATCTCTCAACGCCCACGTGGCCAATGATAAGTTGAAGATTGCGGCACTCGAGGCCGCCAACAAATCTCATGCACCCTACAGTGGGTCCCCCTCTGGTGTGGCTCTTCTCGACTTCCATGGCAATGTTTTTAAGGGCTCCTACATGGAATCCGCCGCCTTTAATCCCAGCTTGGGCCCCGTTCAGGCCGCGCTCGTCGCATTCGTCACCGGCGGCGGCGGCGACTACGACCAGATTGTGGGTGCGGTCTTGGTGGAGAAGGAGGATGCCGTCGTTAAACAGGAGAGCACGGCGAGGTTGTTGATTCACTCCATTTCGCCCAATTGCCAATTCGACACATTCCTTTGCCACTGCAACCCTAATCGTGCCAGACAATGACATACATAACCTTATCGCTTGTTTCGTCTTTGGGAGTGGTTCGAATAATTAATTCAATAATGACCAAACAGTTTAATAAAATCCTTTACATATTTATTGGACTGCAACTAATAAATGTGGAAGGCTGAGGATAAGCTTCAATTTGCCTGGGCATCTGGAAACACAAACAAATAAAACAAGACCATTATATATCAGCTATTCATGTGCTCATATCTAATCTCTTCATAATTATGCCGTCTTTTAATTCTAATTTTCTTCGTTTAATATTATTTCCTCCTAATCACATTGTTCTCTGTCAATTAATTGAATTTGGTAGATGAATAGAAGCACCAATCAAACGTGTACGGGAGCCATCAAAAACGCCTGACCATTCTTTACTCAAGACAATATATAAATAAATAAAGGATAAATAGTCATTTTTATATTTGAATGTGTAAGGCACTGATAAATCTGTCCTTGAAAAATGAAAATTCAAATTTTTGTCCTTGAAAGTGAAAAAAGTGTGACAAATATATCATTTCGTTAACTTTCGTCCGTTACCGTTAATATCAGGAACAAATTTGTCAGTATACTACACATTCAGGGATGAATTTGTCAGCTCTTTATCCACAATAGAATTTAATCTTCATATTCTCTCTTTTTTAATCATTACAAGCATAACATTATAATAAACACTTACAAATTAGAAAAACAAACATAATAATAAATATAATATTGATTAATAAACATAATTTGGTTGTTGTTCTGAAATTTCTATTATGAAAATATTAGATAATAGTAAAATCAAGTTGAGTCTCATTTGTTTATAAGGATTAATTTAATGACTCTGTATTTTAATTTGTTCGAGTCTTATATTTTGGGTAAGTATTATAAGTAAAATCAAACATAATAATAAGCATAATATTAATTAATAAACATAATTTATGTGTTGTTCTGATATTTCTATTATAACAATATTAGGTAATGACAAAATCAAGTTAGGTCTAATTTTTTTTATAAGAATTAATTTAATGATTGTGCATTTTTGTTTGGGTCTCATATTTTTGATAAAGTAATGTCACATTAGAAATTTCAAAGCAAAAATATGAAATAATACTTACCCAAAATATGAGACTCAAACAAATTAAAATGCACAGTCATTAAATTAATTCTTACAAAAAAATAAGACTCATTTTGATTTTATCATTATCTAATGTTGTTATAATAGAAATTTCATAGCAACAAATAAATTATGCTTATTATTATGTTTGTTTTAACTTATGCTTATTTTCCTAATTTTTAAGTGTTTATTGTAATGTTATCCTTGCAGTGATTAAAAAAAAAGAATATGAAGATTAAATTATATTTTGAGTAAAGAGCTGACAAATTCATCCGTGAATGTGTAGTGCGCTGACAAATTTGTTCCTGATATTAACGGTAACGGATAAAAGTTAACGGAAAGATATATTTGTTACATTTTTTCACTTTCAGGGATAAAAATTTGAATTTCCATCTTTCAGGGACAAATTTATCATCGTCTTACACATTCAGGGACGAAAATGACTATTTATCCATAAATAAATAAACAAGATTCTTCCTTATAATTTTCTATATGTATTTTTATGATAAAGGAAAAGAAAAAAGACAAGAAATACTAGTACTAGTAACTACTAACTAGTAATACTGTAATAAAAGAAATAAAAAAAATACTCCTACATGAAAAGCTCTATTTAAATTTTCACGCTTCATGAAAATACACTTGTTTCGCCGTCATAACTAACCATAACCATGAAGAATCCCGCAACACCAAACTCTGATGTTCTGTTACAGCTACTTAATTTATTGCAAATTGCATAAGCAATCTTTTTCAGTTGAAGGAAAATAGATGTTACTAAATATTTTATTATTTTTTTATGCAGAGAGCTATACATGCTCGTTCTTGATATATGTACGATAACTTTTGTTCATATTAAACAAATGAAACAAAAGAAGTTGCGGATCAATACCTTGTACTTAGGTACAGGAATTAATCAAATCAAAAATAGTTTACTAGAAGTGCTGATACAGCGAAGGATAATTATATTTATAAATTTTTAATTTTGTTTCCATCGTTCTCATTTTTTCCCTATATCACATCACTTGCTATATTTTTCACTTTCTTATTCTATTTTTTTTTTCATTTTGTTTCTTATACTTTTTCACTCGAGAATTAAGTAAACTACCATTTTAGTTCCTGCATAATAGCAATGTGATAATAATTCTTGATGCTAAAAAAAATTCATAATATCAAATTATATATATATATATATATATATATATCGCGTATGTAAAGGAATCAAGCTGTTGACGTAGTATTTGATTTTTATACAAGTTTAATGAACTGCTATCATTATCAATCATAGCCAGAAGCCCTGAATAATTTCATACAAGTTCCCATAGCATCAAAGCCATCTTTCTTTAATGGGTCTACTATGATAGCTCAAGAAAAGCAAAGTAGAAAAGTTTTGTTTATCTGCTACGTACATATATAGTTCTTATTAATATATTGGGGCAGTTTCATTGAATAGCCCCCACCTAATAAAACTACAAAAGAAGGATAGAAAACAAAGAGTAAAGAAACCCCATTTTAATTTAAGGAACTATGATGCAAACTGTAAGGTTGCTATCATCATTCATCACAAGTGCACTATTTTCCTTTATGCTACTCGTCTAAGCACAATTTACTTTGTAAAGAACATTGCTGGCTTAATTATCAAACAGGACTAGGTGCTCTGTATATGCAAATTGAATGGTGGGGCATGCAGCTGGAATGGACTGAACAAATTATTACTTGAAACCCACTTTTGGTAGTTTCAATTAGCACGGTATGATGCCGAACTTGGCCTTGAAATGGTGAAAGGCTCTCGAGTTTCTTTAACCATGTAAATTGCCTCTCTACTTTTACATGTGTGGACGACCAGTAACAAGAGTTTCAATCAGCACGCAACTATTAGTATCAGGAAATGATGGGATTCAGAAAATTACAAAATGCTTGGTATCACCATCAAGGTATTGGAATTCTTGGTTTGGCCTCTATAAGCTAAATAAAATTCTCAATTATCCACTCTCAGTTGCATAAAAAGTACGAACAAAGAAATTAAAAACAGTACTAAACTAAGAGACTAGATTCTGATCAAGATTAAGATAGCCTTAGAGAAAAAGTAAAAGAAAATCATTCTTTAGAAGAATAATACTCTATATTGCTTAATTAACCTATTGATCAATTTTGGCCAAGGGAAGTAAAAAGAAATCTGAAATTCAGTGATCCTAGATTGTGAGTCGAGGTGGGACAGTTCTGAATGCAGTACTAACTACTAATCCCTACTTCATACATTATTTCTAACTTGTTACTGTCTTTCCAACACATTTTTCATAATTAACTCAAATTACTTTTTTCGTCCTAAAATAAGTATCATTTCAAATTGTTTTACATATATTACGAAAAATAAAAAATAATAATAATTTTATCAAATTAATTTCATTAAATAAATTAGGGATATTAATTGAAAAAATTAATTAATATTATATTAAAAAATTAACATGAGACTTATTAAAAGTATTTTTTTTCCCAATTTGCAACTTATTTTAGAACAGGAATTATATGATATCACAGGCTGCCATTTGCCCGTTACTGTACCTTTGTGGTGCAGATTGGGGAATCAACAATCAGCAAACTGAAGGGGACAGAAATTAACTTGGCAGACACAAATAATAAAAGATAGCAGCTGTAATTTCATTTTCATCGTAATATTATCTTCTAGAAACACGTGGTTCACATGTTCAGACTAGTTAGGTATTCCACATATTATGGTTATATTAAATTTTATTATAATAATTAATAATAAATATTAAATATTTTATTTTTTATTTTATAATCAATATCTATATTTTTATTTCATATACTAAAAAATGATATACTTATATTATTAAAAAATAATATAAAATATTAAGTGATGTAAAAATTATTATTATATTACAAAATTAGTTAGTGATATCATTTTATATTAATATTAAATGGAAGTAAAAATAACAAATTTTAACTAAAATATGATAATTAAAATTTAATAAAGAAATAAAATTATTTTAAAAATAATATAACATAATAATTATGTAAATTAAATTGATAAGTTTTAAATTATGATAAAAAAATTTAAAAGAAACTTGTAAAATTAAATAGAATAAAATCCAAAAAAAATTGTTTAATTTACATTTGATTCCGATTATTTTTTTTCTCTAAAATTCGAATTATATTGCACCACGAACATATCTATTTTCTTTTATATGTTATAAGTACTATGAGACAAGAGTTAACCTCCCCATAAATAATTAAATATGACCAACCGAGAATTAATTTGACCGATTTAATGATTTTAAGAACTAAATTGATTCGTAGTGCTTATTTGAAAAACCAAATTTATTGATAATTATTAAAGTCAACATGCGTAAATGAATAGTATAAGCTTCTACATTAAACAAGCCTTTGACATGTTTTTGGTTCTACACCGACGTAGTTTAGGCACTAAATTTGCTTGTGTTATATCAATAGTTCAGCTTCTATTTGTTTTAATTTTTTTTTTATAGTGTTTGTTTTAAAGTTAGAAAATATAATGTATTTTTCAATGCAAAATGCACATTTCAATATAAATATGTCATTCAAATTAATTTAGACTATATTTGATAAAATTAGTTTAAACAAAATTAGTTGGAACATGTAACCGTTCAAAATCAATCCTCACTAAACTAAAACGGTACCAAATTGACCAGTAATGTTGATTTTGAGGATTAAATTGATTAATGTTTTACGCTTCACCTAACTTTAGGACACTAATAGCTTTATCCTGGGTGATTTTAAAATAGTTATGACTTCGATAACAATAATTTATATTCTATAACAATTCATCAACAAAACAAGCAATTTTAAATCGTCTCAACCTCTTTACGTATAATCCTCGATTCTCCAATCATTGCAATCAAGCTTAAATCCAAAGAGAAATTTGATTCTCATATCATTCACTTCCTACATTTGATCACCACATCCCATAGCCAATGCCTAACATACCATGTTCGAGATTTCCATTCAAGTTATGAAATATATTTTTAACCGAACCAGAAAAAATGTTATATTATTCAGTGATATGCTATATTAGAAACACTACTTATTGAACGAATGCCAAAGTTGACAAGGGAGCCACATGTAGATGATAATAAAGGGATATTCCATTTACATCCCAGTTAATTCTAAGTCTCACGATCCATTAGGAAGGTGTGTTTTCTACTATATTCTCTGCATCTGCATGAAAGTTCAACTTAGCTGATAATGACTGAAGTTAAGGCTTTGTTTATTAAGCAGGAAATAAGTCAATATCCATATCTATATAATCAATTTTGATAAGCAACCAAATCTTTGTACCCTCCATATGCACAGTGACAATGATTTTGAGAATGAGAGTCAACTCAAAAACCATATACTGCAAAATTGAATTGTTCTCTCCTTTTCTACTAGGTGGTCTGTCAATGCAGAAACTAGCACTGAAATACACGTGGAGTTGGAAAACAACTTGGATGATGTTTGATGGAAACAGACAGGATTCTGTAATATTTGAAATGAATAAAGAAAAATGGACTCACGGCCGCAGGCTAGTGTAGCAGTACATTCTACATTAGCTATCAGAGCTACATGCCTATTGCAGAAATTTATGCAGACCGGAGTTAATGACTTTTAAACTTAATACAAGACAATGGCATTGATGTGCAAATGAAGTCATGAGTAAAGAAGATCAAGCAGTAAATATGAGAGTTGAGAAATTAAAACAACTGAAAAATGGAAACAGTTTAGTGTTCAAATCCATGGATCCTTGTTTGTAGGCAATTTGTGATTATAGATCCAAATGGGGATCTCACTCTAACTCAAGAACATTTAAATCCTGTGATCGTATACTACTTACAGACCCAAAATAACAATGTTAAAGCTAAGCTTGCCCTCTACTTGTGCTGCTCATAACAAACAAAAATGGAACCAAGTGGATGGAACTACCTTTATTACATATAGACTAATTTCAGCAATCGCGTGCATAGGTATATGACACCTATTCTTTCAGCATGCCCATATTTCTGATCCGAGCATCACTCCTAGAGAGCACATTATCTATCATACAGCTTAGCGATCAAATATTTTGCTCGCTAGAGTTCAACATCTGCAATGCTGTCCACCAACAAAAACTCAGTCTTAGTATCACTTATGCAGCAGATAGAAGAACAGACTCTGCAAATGAGGCAGAGCCATTATTAGGTGCTCCCTTTATCTTGAGAATAGAAGTAATCAAATTATAAATCTCGACATTCTCAAACGACGGTATCTTCCTCCCTCTAGCAAATCGAGGACCATGTCCAATGAAAATAGTCCTCATGGAGAAAACCGCATTGTCATAACCATGCGAACCGCCACACTCTTGGCGTTTTGTTCTCTTCTGCTCAACCTTGAAACCTTCCTCAATCAATCCAATAATCGGTGCAATCCGATCACTCGCAGCATAATGAAGCCGACTAGGCAGATCCTCCTTCAAATACACCCTCAAAAACTTCCCATTGTCAACTTTCCCTGAGCTCAACCCTTGATTCATCTTAGCAACAACATCCGCCGGATCATTACCAGAAGGGGGACGAATTGCAAGTACAGGAGTATGCGTGACAACCCAATCTTTAGGAACATCAATCCAAGGAGCCAAATCATCAAGAAAAATCAACTTCTTATCACAGGTACCAACCATTCCATGATCACCAACCATAATAACACTAACATCCTCAAAAACCCCTCTTTCCTCCAAACCCCTAATCAATCTCCCCATCATTCTATCAATCCTAGCAACAGCCTCAGTGATCTGAGGATCATCAGCACCAACCTTGTGACCCTGATGATCAGGGTCCTCAAAATAAAGCGTCATGAAATCAGGAATCTGATCACTAGGCAAATCAAAGTACCCCAAAACCGCATCAACCCTATCCTCAAACGAAACAGAAGCATTATAGTGGATACAAAAATTGAAAGGACAGGTCCAAGGACCCTTATTTACCTCAGAACCAGGCCAGAAATAAGTTGCAGCCTTTAATCCGTTTTTGATAACAGTTTCCCACAAGGGTTCCCCGAGCCACCACTTGGGGTCAAGGCTGTTACCCATGTAAAAGGGTTCCCCGGAGAGTGGATCGGTGAAGTGGTTATTGATGATGCCATGGTAAGCAGGGTAGAGGCCAGTGGCGATGGAGTAATGGTTGGGGAAAGTGAGAGAGGGGAAAACCGGAATCAAACCGGATTCAGCTTCGGTTCCGTTAGCGATCAAACGGGAAATGTGGGGTGTTGGGGCTTTGAATTGGTAACCGAAACGGAAGCCGTCGGAGGAGACTAGGAGGACGACGGGGCGTTTGAGTTTGGAGAGAGGACGAGCTTTTGATAAGAAGAGAGAGAGAGAAGAAGGAGAAGGTGGAAGTGGTGGTTTTGAAGAAAAGTAGAGAAAGGCGAAGGCGAAGGATGTTGATAAGGCAATGCAAGTGATGAGGATGAGGATGATGAAGAGGGATTTGTGAGAAGAGGAAGAAGAAGAAGAAGAGGAGGAGGAGGAGGAGGAGGAAGAGTCGGTGCTGAAGGAAAGAAGAGCTTTTGATGAAGGAGAGTCTTCTTGGTCGTCATGGTCTTGGGTTGAGATTGGTGCGGGCTTTGTGGAAGTCAATGCAGACAAAGGATTGGAACCCATGTTTATGTTACTTCCGTTCCGAGGTTGTGGTTATGGGAAGCTCAGAAGTCAGAAGGTAGAAAAGAGAGAGGGTTGAGTAAGATCCAATTAAACTCAAGCATAGTCCTACCAAAGAAAGATGGGAGTTGGGTTGAGTTGGAGAGGGATCGGTGTCAGAGTAGAAGACAATGTTTAGAAGATGCGGAATAACTAAGGAAGGACCACATCGTGCCAATCATCAATCGACAACAACCTACCAAAAAAACTACGCGCTACCTCCTTAAAAAAACAAAACTCAAATAATTTTAGTCTCCATTAATTTTTTATTTGCGATTTTCATTCTCTCTTTTTTCACAATCTTGAGTCATTGTTTTAAGCATCATCCTTGTTTTAGAATGGATTCAGAAGATAAAAAGAAATTAAAAAATGTAGAGAGTAGCGATATATATGATAAATATTGGGGTGAAAATATAAAATGAAAGAGAAAGTAATTAGAAGCTTATAATTATTTGGAAAAAAATGTGTTTTATTTTTTTCTTGAAACGTGGTGGATTTCATTTTTGGTAAAGTTTGAAGTACAGCATCATAACTTATATATATCACATTTCAAAAACATGATGACTAAAACTTCTATTTTGAAATTTAGAAATTATAACTAATTTCGATAAAATCTTGAAGCACTTGAAACAAAGTTTACATTTTTTATATTTAGTCTCTTTTTTTTAGGAAGCAAACGTCATATTTCATTCGTAATAACAGTTTGAATACATGTGGAGTAAACTCAAATACATGTGGACTAACATATGATTTAGACTTTTAGTCACGTACAATGTTAATTAACATATGTGCAACACCAAAGTGTTTTTGTTTTCCACCATATTATTGGTGTGAATTATTAATTTTGCCGGAGAATCTAGTTAACTTTAGTAAAGTTTTTTTCTTTTAATTATGTTAAAAAAATTGAGTCCAATTCTACTTGGTGTTAGTACACCAAAGTGATTATTCTGTGTTTTGTTTTACATTAATTATTTTTATCTATTTTTCCCCAACACAAACACAGCACCTTGACAGCGCATACCCAATGATCCATGGATAGTTTTCTGAAGTTTTAACTCGGCCTGCTTTTAGAAAATGTTTCATCAGTTGGAAGGAACTGCATGCAAAGTCGATTTGAAATTAACATTCCTTCTTTCTTATGAGGAAATTAACTTGTCCTTGCATACTCTTATATTAATTACTTACCGTTTCATAAGGAAGAAAATAATATCCAAGGACAATATATATAACCAAAAAGAAAAAACTGAATGTATGAAAAGTGCACTGGAGTTAATTTGATTAAACTAAACGTTAAATAACAACAAAACGATAGAAATTAAAATACAAAACTAATTAAAAAAAATTCAAGGACAATAAACAACACTCAAAAACTAAAACTAGTCTACCTTAGCTAGGTCCTCATATATATAAAAATATATATATATATGCTTTGAGAGGCAGGTAATAAGAAATAATATTTATTGTAGCTAGCTAGCTAGGGCTTGTGTAAGACTCTTCCAGCCAGCAGAGCGGCTTCCATGACAACATTGATAACTTCAATTACATCATCCACTTGACATGCGTTTCCCTTGAATGTTGGAGCTCTTGAGTTCTTAAACTTTTGCATGCAGTTGATGAATGTTTGGCTGCACTCTTGGCTTAGGTAGTCGTCTGCACAACACCATCATTGATAATTTGGTAGTCACTTTCATGTACGTATAACCATAGCTCTCAAATAATGTGTTTAGTCGTTTATCACGTACAAATGATAAAGCTTTTGAAACTTGAATATTGTTGGAAGAAGAGTAGGGTGAACTCAACGATAAAGTTATACCTTAATAACTTGTTAATCATAAATTTAAATATAAAAATTAACAATGTAATACATAATGTTTTTTTTTTAAATGAGAATTGAACCTAAATATTATGTATCTAACTCCAACTTTCCACCACTAGGCCCACCCTAGTGGGTTCAAAGCAAATTGGTTTTTGCTTGTGAATGCTCCACTCTCTTTCATTTGGAAAATTATAGTTATAGATATATATGATTTTTCTTTCATACATAGGCTCCAGTTTATTTTAAAGGGAAAATTTTAAATTTTGGTTAAGTTGGTTGAAGTTTGGTAAAGCTTTTTAATAATTCAAGCTAAACTAACCCAAATATAGATTCAGCTTACCAGGGTGGGAATTTAAGTATTTTACATAAATTCAAACTTCATTGTGTACAAGAATAAGAAGAAAAAAAACTAGAGTTTGCACACATTAATATTGTCTTAAACGTGTATGTACCTTAAAAATTATACATACCATTTTCCTTACACCGTCAGTATTCTCTAAAAACTAAACTAATCTTATAAAGTTTTTATTAGTTCAAGTTGGATTATAGTTTATATTTTAAAACAAATTACAATTAGAAAAAACTACTAAAAAAAGGATGTGGAAAGTGGAAACGTATATAAAACAATGACCACTGACTAATGACCATTCCAAAACGAGGTGAATTGAGGTGGAAAGAGAAAAGGAGTAAAAATGATAGATGTGATGAAAATGAAATAGATATTTATATTTTTAATATAATAATTCCGGTCAGTATTTACAAATTTAAAGTGTTTTTTAACTGTAGGTTTCATCTCTGTTTCACCCAAGAAAAGTGTCAGCAAAATATTTCTTTAACAGTTTTTTTTTTTTGCTAATGACAGAAATTTAGCGAAAATTAATTAAAGAATCACAAGAGAAACACGGTAAATAGGACCACATGACTTCCTTTGCCCCTAAGTCAGAGCTGTATTGTATATGTCTTTTTCTGAATCACGACTGCTACATCCGACTAAACTTTTCATCTAGGAAAAAGTTTACATTATGTTTATTTTTACAAAGATATTTAATAAAAGTTAACCAGCTTATGAGATCAGGTAAATTATTTACTTAGATATCAGATCTGATATAGTGTAAAATGTTTGAATACAATAAATTAAGGAAATATAGAAATAGAACTCACTGTTTTTGGTTTGGACACATTTATCATGATACATACAACAAGCATCAAGGCCATCACAAGGTTTTTCCCCAGGGCACCCACTATACAGAAGTCCACAGTACTTGCCATATCTCAATAAAGGAGGCACTGTCATTCCAAAACTTCGTTACATTTTCTTTTTATTTCTCCCAAACACATCATAACAAATGTTAAAAGAAATTTAGTACCTGAACAGAAGCTTGACTCACATGTTCTGCTGCACTCTTTGCTCTGCAATTGCAAACAAAGAAGAAGAGTTAGAGAGTGTTGTTAACTTAAATGAAGTGTTTGGAATTTAAAAAAAAGATGAAGCAAGAAGCGAACCACAGAGACAGTGATTTCGGTGGTTTCGACTCCTATGTTGAGGGAAGAAACGGAAATGGTTAAGAAGTTGATGAGGACAAAGGTGCAAGAAATGAAGAGGAGACCATACTTGGATAACTGAGATGGAACCATTTTTGTGGAAAGAAGGAAAAGGTGGAGAGAAAAATGAGATTAATGTAAGATTTTGAAGGGTGGTTTTGCTTGAAGGCTCTAATTTATGAGATACTACAGTGACAAGTGAGTGAGGAAGAGAACACAGAAATCTGAGTTGGCAGGGCTCAGAAAGAAAGATGGGAGTGTTTGTTTTGTAGTAGCACGTGACTGTAATTTGTAATTTCATCATTTATTTCAAATATTCTCTTTATACTATTTTCTTGTAGCTCTGTTCTTGCTATAATTAGCTGCATTAGCATTACATTCCATTTTTATTTTTATTTTATTAATGGGTGGGAGGCCAAAAATGCCAAAACACAAAACAAAATTACATGAAGAAAGAAGAAATTATTATATAGTTCAAGACTCCAACCTGTTTATAATTCTTATCGATCTTTACTTGACATGTTTTTAGATTTTTAAATTTACAAAAATAATAATAATAATTAATTGTTTACTATGTAAAAATTATAAAGATCATATGATTCAAGACTGCTTAATAATGTGAGAGATGAGATTGATCTATGCATATAAATCACAAGCGGAATAAGGATGGAAAGACACTTGAATGTTGAAAGGAATGAAAGATAGGGCTAGGTGTTGATCTAGGCATCAAATAAGAGCAGACTATTTTCGTATCCAAACACAGAGAGATTATTATTTCGATGAGTGTCGAAGAACTATAAAATCCCACATCTTTGGCGAGATTGATGGTTGAACATTCTTTTGAAGAAACTAGTAAGTAACTCGTAGGTTAAGAAGAAGAATTTTTTTAATTTTATTTCATAAGAAAATATTTATTTCATGATAAATAAAATAACATTCAATAAATTACTTAAGTAGCATGTTAACAAGCAATAAATTATTTTATTTAAATTGTTATAACAATAAATTAAAGAAGTTTATTTTCACTAATAACTTAAATATTAATGTAATTTTAATTAAATTATTTTTCGTCAGATTTAAATATAAATTTCGTACGTTTATCTTTGGCAGATAATTTTGCTTGAAATCACTCGTTAAAATGAGCAATCATGTGTCATGCTAGTTGATCGTGCTTGGTAGTTAAGTCAATTAGATTTTATTAAATAAAGAAAACTAAAGATGTGACTTCTTACATATTAATTAAGCAATAAAAAATTTAAGATGTGATTTTTACATGATAGACTTAATAGACTTATTTTGTAAATCTGTACGAAAGTGCCACACTTTTTCAAAGAACTAAAAAGAATAAAAAATGTAACTTAAAAAAAGCAAATTAAATCCATATTTTTTTATTTTCTTAAATTAAACCTTAAATTACTGTACTATCCTTAAAATAAAATCATATATATATATATATATATATATATAAATAGAGAGAACTTCAGAAAATACAGGTTGCATTAATTTTTGTGACACATCTACCACATTAGCATTATTTTTTCTAGGTTGCTTTTGCTTTTACTTAGAGGCCTCCCGTTTCTGTTGTACCACTACCTCACCTTCTTCATACAACCATACCTTTCACAGAATAACTCTAAGTATTGATCAATGATTACAAAATGTCCATCACTCTGATCTTCATCATTTTTAATGAAGAAAAAGAGACAACTATGTTTTATGATGACTATGTACCTTATTATCAAATTCATGATCAACAAATCACTAAAACATAATTTTATTATTGTGTCAAGACTTGTCTTTCATATTTTACAGTGACAATATATCTAACTTAAACTCTAAAATATATAATAAGTTACAAAACTATAAAAAGTTTATTATATTAATTTTATAATCTAAGGATTATAACCAGATTTCACCATCTAAAATACAACTCTTTCAAATCTAATAATGTAACGTGAGCTTATTCCAGGCCAGGAAATACATGAAAAGAATAAAAAGATTTGATAGAATTACAATGAGAATGACAGCTGCGATTACAATTATAAGAATGATGATGCAATACAAGTATTAACGGCAACAGTGCTGTTTAAATTATACGTGCATAATCACCAGATTCACATATCAAAACTGCTGTGTCTTTGCTTATTTGGCTTGCTAACTCTGGCTGTACCTTGAGATATTCCCTCCTGACAAATGATGCAGCTTCAGTTGCAAGGTCAGCCTCCACAAATGCAAGGCAACACCCTCTAAACCCAGCACCACTGAAGCGTGCTCCCAATACACCGGGAGCCCTCAGAAGGATCTCATACAGTTGAATCAGTGGTTCACAGCCTTGGCAAACACATCATTCAACATGATCATCAATAGTTACTCTCACATCTAATTATCTAAGGATAACGTGTAGGTTTTCATGTCTCAAAAGTATTAGGAGATGTTATTTTTAAAGCACGCACGCATACAATAAGAACTGATGAAAAAATTTCAATTGATTTTAAATTAAAGCTGATGAAAAATTATTCATGATGCGTTTGATTAAATTATTAGATTCTTCTTAAAAATTCAGCTGTGTTTCATTTTGGTCTTCTGTTTATCAATACAATCCAGATATAATGCAAATGATAGGACACCAACAGCTCCAATATAATGTTTGGGGTCAGTTAAATTAAATTTGGAGAACTAAAATAGAAAATAAATATTTTGCTTTGCTGAGAATCTGGATTCATAGTGAACATTCCATCATGTACCAAGGGCTTGGAAGAAAGCTTTAGGAAAGCAATTAAAAAAAAGTTTAGAGGAAAATATAGAACAGTAGAGAAGGAAAGGACAGAACTAAAAGTGTTTCAGAGTACTAAAGGTAACAACAACACAAGTTTAAAATCCAACACTATTTTGTGTAAAATGTTAGCGGTTTCCAGGCTCATTTTTTTGTGTGTGTAAATTTTCAGGGCTATATACTTACAGAAATATTTGCAGCTAGATATTGGAAAATTGAAAAACTGCATAAGAAATATATATGTTTTTCCACCCCATTTTGGTTTCCTGTACTTCATGTCACTTTCATATTATAAGAGCAAGAAGATGAAATTTCAAAACATTCCAATAATGAATTTGGGGGTTTAGGTTATACCACATTCATAATTTTGAATGGAACTCCGACCAGAAGCTGTAATAAGCTTTCCAAAATCTTTTAAATTGCCAGTCGCCCAAGCCTGAACTCCTGGGTTAAAAATTAAATAAATTAATAAAATTATGTTTATAGAAAAAAAAAGGTTAAATGAGCAGGGCATAAAACCTCAAGATGAAATTTATCTAAGCAATTCAACTGATTATACCTTTCACAACACGCATATTCTCTGAGAAATAATGCTCCGCTCTTTTGGCTAGATTGGGTTCTAATTTGTGCTGCACAAACAAAATGTAGGAGTACTATTAACTAGCATATGATTATGCTAAAATCATAAACGGGATTTATATTATACAACATATGAAAGAAGCATTAAACATCAGTAAATAAGTTGGAAGAAGTAAGCAGGTTCTATTAACTAGCATAGCAAAAAATCGATAATACTTTCTTGTAAATGTCGATATAACAACTCATCATCATTATCAACAGAGTTAATTGGGGTTGGTGGTAGATGAACTCAATGATAGAAACGAAGAGGTTGAAAAAAAAAAGTGGAAGAGGAAATAAGATAAAAGAAAAAAAATAAAAGAAAAGAAGGGGGAGAGAATGAGGGGAGATGAAGAGGAAAAAGACTAAAAGGGACCATCTAGAACACAAAGATAACAACGATTCTAATCCTTCACTAAACTTATAATTTTTCTCTATTCCGTCCTAAGATGCACCGTCCGTCAATCTATATCCTACTCCATTAAGTCTTGTTCAATTACCTTTTCTCAGGTAAGTTTCGGTCTACCTCTATCTCCCTTTGTATCGAGCTTTTGGTAACAAACTTTTGATCTTGCGGGAGCATCCAGGAGCATTCTCATTACGTGTCCAAACCACCTCAATCTATGTTCCTTCATCTTTTCACTCACCAGCACTACTACTACCTTTCGTTGAATATCTTCATTTCTTATCTTATCCATCTTCGTATAACCACATATCCACTTTAACATCCTCATTTCTGCTACTCTTATTCTATGCTGATGTTGCCTATGTGTTGGTTAACATTTAGCTCCATATAACATTGCAGGTCTTACAGTTCTATAGAATTTTCCTTTTAGCTTAAGGGAAATTTTGCGGTCACACAAAAACCTAGATGCACTACGTCATTTCATCCACCTTACTCTGATTCTATGATTAACATCCTCAATAATCTCTCCACCTTTTTGCAAAATTGATCTCAGGTATCTAAAAACATTTATCTTGGGTACCTCTTGACCGAATAGATGAACGGGGTCTTGATCACCATCTCTTACCAGCGAAAACTCACTTCATATACTCAGTTTTGCTCCGGCTTAATGTGAATCCTTTAGACTCCAAAGCACTTCTCCACAGTTCAAATTTCCTATTAACATCATCTTTGGTCTCATCAGTAAGCACAATATTATCTGCAAAAAGCATACACCACGACACTTCTTCTTGAATATCTTTTGTTAGTTCATTTATCACTAAGGTAAAGAGATGAAGACTAAGAGCCGAACCTTGGTGTACACCTACCGTGATAGAAAAATAACTTAATGCTCCATTACTAGCTTTCACACATGTGGTAGCCCCATCATACATATCATTGATTGCATTTACATACTTTAATGGTATTTTTTCTTCTCAAGAGTCCACCATAAAACATTTCTTGGGATCCTATCGTATGCTTTCTCAAGATCTATGAACACCATATGTAAGTCTTTCTTCTTTTCTCGATACCGTTCCATTAATTGTTGCATCAAGAAAATGGCTTCCATGGTACATCTTCCTGGCATAAATCCAAATTGATTTACAGAAATCTTGGCATCTCTCTTCAAGCGATGTTCAATAAATCTCTCCCACAACTTCATAGTATGGCTCATAAGCTTAATGCCTATATAGTTAGAAAAATTCTGGATATCTCCATTTTTTGTAAATAGGCACAAACATATTTTTTCTCCAAGCATCAGACATCTTATTTGTTTGAAGAATCTTATTGAAAAGATTGGTCAGCCATTTTATTGTCACATCCCCCAAGCCTCTCAACACTTCAATAAAGACGTCATCAAGTTCCAAAGCTTTATTATTTTTCATCCTCTTTAAAGTCTCCTTAACTTCATGTATATTAATTCTGCGCACGAATCTTCTATTCAGATCATCATAAATGTCCTCCAAGTCCACCTCACTTTTATCGTTATCCCCATTAAAAAATTTGTTAAAATAGTTCATTCATCTTTCATTTACATCTTCGTCTCTTACCAAAAAAATTTGATTTTCGTCTACATAACAACTAACAAGCATAATTTTATCTGCATTTTGAACATTTTTAAAGTGGCAAGATTTGGAAGCACAAGATCCAATAATCTTTGGCATGTGGAATACACCATTGCTATCTTGGAAAACATTTCAAAGCCTGTTTTGAGCGTGAATGCACGAGAGATAGCTCAAGTTAGACACAAACTATTTAAACATATACTACTTCCCATATAAGTTTGTTATTATGTTGACTGTACTCTGAAGGAACTCCAACATAGTGATTGATGAATTTCAGTATTTCATGACCCAATCAACACATTTTTTACAAATCCATTGACAACTGTGCAAAACAAAAACAAAATTCTATCAAGCTGGGTTTATTTCAGAAAACTATTAGCCCTCAGAATATATTATTCTCAATCCCAACCAACCTCAATTGTTTGGAACTTCAGAAGTTGAGTAATTAGTAATTACTCTTTATTTGCTAGATGGTTTGCCCATCAAAATGTTCAGAATTCCAGAAGACTTTTTTTTTTTATGAAAGTCACGTGTGCCCATTCAATTTGTTTATATGTTTGTGCATCTCAAATTCCAACATCAAAAGGTTTTCTAGAACTTCAGTATCTTTGCATCACATTACGCAATGCATGATTTTTTATATATTGATGGTTTACATGATTATTTGTGACCATAAGGTGTCTACCAAACTCAAGGGCAAATTATTGTACTGCTACACGTCTGCCTATAATTTATGATAGTGAATGTTGGGCTTTAAAGGCACAATAAGAGAAAAAGATCAGAGTGACAGAAATGAGAATGTTAAGATGGATGTGTGGACATACAACAGAAGACAAGATACAAAATGATTGTATACAAGAAGTGATTGGTGTAGCACCAATAGAAGAAAAGATGACAAAAAGTAGATTAAGGCAGGCCATGGGAGGCACCAGTGAGAAGAATGGGCTGTATGATTATAGTCCAGTGAAGAAGAGAAGAGGGAGGCCAAGAAGGACTTTGGAGGAATTGGTTAGGATAGATCTCATGGTAAATAATATTTCTAAACTTTTAGTCTTTGATCGAGCAAAATAACATTGAGTAATCTGTGTAGCCAAACTCAACTACTAGGATAATGCTTTTGATGTTGTTGTTGTTGTAGTGCTTAGAAAGAAAATATTAGTGCATTTATTACTTTTCTACAGTTATACAATTTTCAAAATCGTATTCCTAGAAAAAAAAAAAGAAACTATTTATTTAGCTATACATTTCATGTTTGTTATGCCATCAGCCCATCACCCAAAATATAAATTGTGCATTATATCACAAATTAACCAGGATATGTAAAGATCTGTATACTTATCAATTTAACATGACAATGCTTTATACCTTGTGAGTGTCATATACTTCTGGATCAACTGCTCAGTGGAAAAAACAAAAAAATTACTTAAATCAGTTAGCTATTTGATAAAAAGATATAACTAGGTTCACATGTGAGAAGGCAAGATACTAACCATTAGATAGGATGGGCTCTGTTTTGTAATCTCCAGATGCTCTGCAGAATGAATAAAAAATAATATAAACTTCTTGGGCGTTGATTATCTCACCAAATTCATATACATCAATTTAGTTCTAAATTCTAATTGTATATTGGTTTCAAAGGGAGCAAATCCTCAATTATAGGAAACTGTATGGACCTATACCTTGGGGAGGGGGGGTATAGGGACCAAAAACCAAATGAGTAAAAACTACTAGGACAAAATTTAAAACTCTAGTTTGACTTGCATGAAAATAAAAAAGGATGTTCAAGCTTAAATCATTCATTTAAATGAGTAAAATTTTAAGCTTTGGTTTAGCTTGTTTTAAAAATATTAAACCCAACTTATTTAGCTTGTTTTATAATTATTTTCCTTCTCTTTACCAAACATCTTCTTGAAATATTATTCACAATAAGAGCTAACTTGTTTACCTTGCTAATGTCTTATATATCGAATTTAGTTATTATTGCAATTAAAACTTCTACCATTCATCTGTTAATAAACTAAGTGACCTAGTACACGATGCTTCATCGTAGTGGTGTTTGGGTAAGGCAAATGTATGCAGCCCTGCCCCACAAACAGAATGATTGTTCTAGGATTTGAACCTGTGGCTTTCAGGTCACAAGGCAGCATCCTTACCATTGTGTCAAGGCTCACCCTCATCTTATAATAAACTAAACTGATGAAAATTTGACAACATCAAAAATGGATTCGTGAGAGACCTAGTTGAGATTAATGAGGAGTATAAGCTATTTTATCCATTTTAGTAATTAACCACTTCCATCCTCTAGCTCAGCTTATTGACACCCTTTTGTAAGTGTAAAGTTGGCATTTTGCAACAGCTCTTGAGATTTGAGACACTAAAACTTAGAAATGTCTTAAATATTTTGCAATGCCTGTAAAGTAAAGACAAGTTCCTATTAAAAAAAATGAATGACAACAGTAATAAATTTGCAAAAGAAGAAAAAAGAAAAACTTACTCAAGAAGAATTTGTGCGGCCTCTCGACACTCTACAACTCGCTTGTTATATCCAGGGTTATTCGTCAAAGCTTGCTTCAACCCCGAAAGTGCCAACAATATTCTGGTTGCTTTCGGTTGCCCACTCTTGTTGAAATTTAGAACCTTTGGTTGGTAAACAAGCTTATAATCTTTGGTCTGCATGTGCCAAACCAACACATGAAAATAGAGGAAGGACAACGATAACAGGGAGAAATTATTTGTAGCATAATTATTAATTAACACCATTATTACAAATAGTAGTGTTAATTAATTATTATGCTAAATATTTAATTGCATTAATTAAGCTAACATATCCCCCTATCTCAAGTAGGATAGAAATAAACCCACTAGGGTCGGCGTAGTTGGGGGGAGGCTAGTATGCATGGCGTCATAGATTCAAACCTCAATGCAACATTTTTTATTTATTTTTTTCTAAAACAGCTTAATATGACAAGCTAAATACCATAGAAAAAGTTTTAAGCAAAACAACTGTAAAACAAAATCAACAAAAAAACTAGTTATTTACATCTTAAAAGATATCCAGCTCATCTTTATCCAAGGGATGCTGCAGTGCAACTGCAAACAAAAGTATTTTCAATTTTCATGTATCTGAATTAAGCATGTATCAAAAATCAATGCCTACATGAAACGGATCTAGCAATTAATACAAATTTGTAAAACAAGAATTCTTTATATTTGTAAGATGACAACTTATGCTACAAGTTAGTGGCAGAATTTTGAAGTGCTTTGGTTGATAAATTCAATTGCCCCAGCATTTAGCAAGTCCCTAGGGTCAAGGAACTTAGAGGAATATATAAACATTGACAGTGAGGATTTGGTAAATGATATCGTCGGCATTTTATTTCTTGGGGGAAAGTGGGGAGGTGAGCCACTCCAGTTTCCCTTGTATATTTTACAATGACCTACACTGTTCGATTGCTTTTCAAACACATACTCCCCCATTACCACCCTCCATATAGGTGAAAAAGATGCATAAACATACATATGGATACAATAAGCTTGAGTGATAAAAGGGCACATGATCAACATGCCAGATACCAAATCCAGTTCTGTAACTGATGAATATGCTTCAAAAAATCAAAAGACATTTAGAACTTGTCACAACAACGCATTAATCCAGGTATTACCTTGCAATTCATGCACATCAAACAACCATGACTTGAAAGCAATATAGCTGATTGGTCCATTACGCCATTTTTCAGACCCAAATATTCATTCTCAATCAACCTATAAAGAGAAAAGTAACATTTAAGAGGGCTGATCTAATATCACCAGAAAATTAAGAAATGACTCAGTAGCATATCTATAATCACAATGAATAAAAGGAGGGGGATCTAATTCCTTTTAAGCTTTGGTGGCATCTTAACTTTTCTACTTCAATGGTAACATTTTAGAAGCATTTTACTTTCCATCATAGTGAGCAACTAGCTTGCAAGGAGGTGTAACAAGAGTGTGAGAAGCAGAGATTGGAAGAAAAATATTTCCCTTTTTCTAACAAACAAAAGTCAATCCATATCAAGGTAGTTAAAGTCAAGAGGTGTTAGGGGTTTTAACGCCTTGAACTGAAAGGTGCCAAAGCCTTGCTAACAGAAATATGCAAACAATAATGTTGTGGGGCGGGCAGGAAGAAGATTGTTAAAATATTTGACTATTTCGCATTCATGAAGACATGACATTCAAAGTAAAATTAAAAGGTGTACTGCTAAAGAGTGCACTGGATATTGGTTAAGGAGCATTTAGTACACCTTATCAAATGCTTTCAATTACTTGAGAAATTCTGATGCCTTTGACTGCACTGATTCATACATTTGCCCATGGTGATTGGCTTGGTGGTTGAAGGGAGGAGGAAGGAGGGAGGAGGGAGAGGTCGTTGGTTTGAATCCCTCCCACTAACAAAAACTAACAATGGCAAATAAATAAAAAAATAGATTTGCCCATGGTTCAAGAAGAATGCATAGTGACTGTCCCCAAGGATTTGGATAGACTTACCTATCATATTCAATATTTTCTGTGGGAGATATTACTAAATCATTTGCATATTGCAAAGCCATGAGGTAAGCCACTCCAACCTGCCAAACAATGAAAGTTGAAATACCTAGAGAAAGTCCGAAGAAATGAACGGTTGCCAACAGGGATCTATCATGGTGTTTTCCAAAAGAAATCAAAACGAACAGCTTATTAAAAAAAAAGAACAAAAAGAAAATGAGCATAGGATCAGATTAACAGATATTAACATTATTTGGAGAGTGAAATAATATATTGGGATCTGGTTGTAATTAAGGCATTATTAGTAATTCAGGGTTATAAAAGTATTTTTACTTTTAATAAAGTTACAGTCAAATAAATAAATAATAAATCATTTCTTCAATGATCATTTATTTTGTTACTACTAAGAATTAAAGTGCATATGGATGCACAAAGGAAAGCAGATAACATTGACAATGAAAATTGCTCTCCTCTCCTAGTTCATCTTCTGTTCCAATATACCCAACCCATGCTCGAAAGTGAAGCTAAACTAGCTAGATCTTCTTCTGATGAATTTCTTTTCAATTATTACAGGGCCATCATACTCATAATTTTAAGGACCAAATTAAGAGAAAGTAGACAGGGAGAATTTACTATCTTACTGCAGCAGAAGAGCTTAAGCCCGAACTGTCCAGACCTTCAGAACCACATATGTATCCTATGAAACCCTGGAAACATTGTAATAAGGATGGGTGGGAATACATTTTGAAATAAAAGAAATAAATTGCATACAATGATCTTCATTGTAAGAAAACCAGACATACAACATAAGCAGTTTCTTATTTTCTGGCCATGAGGCTGGAGAAAAGATATTTACAGTTGCACGCATCTAACATTTACCCGAGAACCAGTCCTAAACAGGATCAAGCTGACAGAGGTAAGTTCTATTTTGTTTTGTAGTAAATCAAATGTCATCATCAATAATTTGAACAACAAAAAAAAGGTTTTATTGACATTAACCCTTGGAGCTAATTTTGAGCAACTAAAAGGATTTTACTGGGGGAAGTATTTATTACATAAGAAATACAAAAGTGCAATAAACATTTTTTCCCCAAAATTTCACTTTTAGTTGCTACGGCTGATGTTTAAAAATAAACTAATGTAAACTTTACAACAATTAAAAAAAATGGGATGCGTCAAAATAAAATCTCATAACAGGACCCCAGACATAGGATCTAAAGAGCCCAAACTTTGCTAAACATGACAACGATGTGCAATGCTTAAAATCTGGAAGCATGTTGAAAAAGCAGCCAACTAAAATATCACAAACTGTATTCCTGAAGTCATGAACAAAAATAAGCAACCTAGAAACATAATACATCTTCCAGTACTTTCTGATTACTGAAAATCTTAATATTTTCTTTCTTTTGTATAATTCAGTTGGCCAGCTATACGACCAACTATACTCTATAATAGTGAATGCCAGATTTTAAAAGGAAAAGAGAAAAAAGTGGGAGTAGCAAAAAATAAGAAGGATAAGTGATCATACAACAAAGGATAGAATACAAATGATTGTGTACAAGGAGATATTGATATCCGAAAATTAGTTAAGGTGGTTTGGATATGTGCAAAGAAGACATTTGGAGGCCCCAATGAGGAGAGTAGATCACATTGTTAGCCAGGGAACCCATTATTATTCTTGTTTATATTATTATGTCGTATCAATTAGAAATATAATCAGCCTATTAATTTTATATATTAAGAACTCCTAATTAGGTTGTCTGAATTGGGGATTGGAATTAATTTGTCATTAAGAGTTGAAAATCAATCTGTACGATTTATAGAGGAGAATAGAATCAAAGAGGGCATCAAGCCAAAATTTCTCGACATGGTATCACAAATCTCCTACCTTGAGACTTAAGCCCTCCTTCTTATGGGAAGAGTTTAATTCAAGTTATCTTTTTAATTTTTTTCTTCTATAAGTGCTCATAGAGAAGTTTATCCAAATAGGGACATAGCTACTTATCATCAAGGAAGTCTCTCTATTTAGGATTATAATTGTGGGTTCCTTAATTTGTGGGTTGATCATTCAGCTATTTTACATGTTGATGTTTCCAAAACTCTCTTGTTGTTCAACAAGTCTATGAAGTCACCAAACAAGATCAATTTCTTATGAAGCTTTGTTGTTCAATGGAGAACCTTTCACGCCAATGGGCCCAACCTCTACTCCTGCAACCTCCAGTGCAGGAGCTTTGACTGTGGAGAGGGTGCAGCAAATGGTACAATCTGCTCTTTCTGCCTTGGGCATTTGAGGTAAGTCCAATGCCATCTCACCTCATCTCAACATTGATTTGTTGATTCTGTGGTCTTTAATCACATGGCTAGTTACCCTGAACATTTGCACAATGTTCGGACTTACAATGACACCAGAATATTCAAATTGTTGATGGTAATACTCTTTCTATTACTTCTGTTGAAGACATTAATCCCTCCTTTTGAGACGTATTAGTGTTCCTTGGACTTATTTTGAACTTAATTTCAATAAGACAATTGATGGACAACAATTGTAATGTGAACTTCTTTCATGTTGGTTGTTTTATGCAAGATCAGGTGTAGGGAAAGTGATCACAAGGGAGCCTAAAGTGGGCAGACTATTGCCTTTTCAGTTTTCTCTACCACGTCTTTTTTGCTTGTAGTGGTGTCCCAAATAAGTTTAAGGATTAGCATAGAAAGTTGAGACATCCAAATTTCACTGTTTTGGATTGTTGAATAATAAAATTTCACTGAATTGATTAAATACAAACATAACTAAATTTTAAAATTATAAGCACGGTAAAAATAACAATTATGAAAAAACAGCTTCAGTCTGATTTGCTTGTTTATTTTAGTGTTTCACAAAAGAACTCATAGGGAAGTTGACCAATAACCTCTTGCTACTAAGGTTCATACTTAGATATCAATACAAAATGGATGGATCCCTTTCCCCAAAATGTACAGAACATCAAACTTGGGGCAATTATGCCTTTTAGTTAACAATTTTTAAGCCCTAGGTAAACTACACTGCAGAGCATAAATGTTCAACTTAATCAAAGTGAAAGTACAGATTAAACTATATTATCATATAGATCTGCTGTCCATCTGATATACATATAGCATAAACTCAGCATAATCAAGTGATAAACAGAAAGGTGAACCTCTGGCATTATATCTGACCTTAGAAAGAACGTTTCCTCTACTCTTTAGTGCATATACGGCTCCTCTAGCATAACGCCCCCAGTTACATTGTTCCTGTAGCTCTGATGAATCTTTGTACAAATTTTTATCTTTTGGCTTCTGAATCTCATCAACTCTATCAAATATCAATCACTTTATAACTCAAAATTGGGCAAATTATATAATGTTCTAGATAACAAAATTTTACAATAAAAACAAGAATAGCCCAAGATCAGAATGACATTAGAAATCGACACTGGCCCTAAATCTTGAAGATTTGGGTGTGATGCTGACGTTGGAGGTTTGATCCTCCTCCAGACCGGTTATTCCCTCCCCTAACCAGGTACTCGCACCTCCTATGTAACTAAAAGAAGAAATAAAGAATGGTGGTTGAAATCATATACCAATTACTACTTAGAGAGCCCATCATTCAGCCATATATGTAATGATGGTGAAGCTTTACATCATATGTCAATTACTAAGAGTTAGCAATTATATTTCATCTTCATTAACCATTACGAAGCATGTCTTGTAATCCTAATGATATGGTCAAAGGTAGCACATATCTAAATAAATGCATCTCGCATGCATTAACCCAAGATAATTTTATAAGAAATGGAATGAAACTTTTGAGAGAGAAAAATTAAGAAACAGCAAGCTTTATAATCATTGACCACAGACCTGAACTTAACTTCTCCCTCAAATTGTCCAGAACGAATTACAACCTAAAATAAAAGTCCCCGAGATCATTCATCAAACAAATGAAAGCATTATGAATAATGAGTCAGTGAGCGTAGGGAACATATCAAGTTAAAGCATGAAAGAAGTTAATTTTGACTTTATGAGCATGAAAGTATAATTTACCTGGTTACTGCCAGAAGGAGCAAACCCCAGAAGTACTCCCATATTGATTGTCATAGCTGAAACGGTCCCACCCTGCAAATACCAAAGGAAATTGCAAGAGAACTCATTCATATTTCAAAATGAAAATTGAGGAAAATTGCCTGGCAAGTGGCAACTAAACAGATGAAATTTATCTGCCCGGCACTACTGATCTAGTACATATTGCTCAAGATCAATCATTGAGTTTCTTTTGCAATAACATGACAGAAAGATATACTAGAATACCTGATGATCAATGTGTGCCCCCAAAGGACATATTCGATAGGGAGATACCACAACTCGAACTTCCTCTTTATTCAGATCCGCTATTTTGGAAACTCTCTCTCTCAATTCATTTAGCTGCAGATTACAAGTAGATCAATCACAGAGTATCAAGCAGTATTGGAATCAAAAGGCAATTCTTCCTCCACTCCAACTGTTCAGGTTCTCTTAATATTTGTCAGTTATTTTCCACTTCCATTGTAACATTCCATTCGCCAACTTTCTAAAGGCTCAAAACATGATAAATTAAATAAGTTGCTAGCACATTACAGTCATGCTGAACATTATCCTAGGTTGAGCCACAATGGAGAGGCTTCACCAGAAATCCCTTGCTCACGATCAATCAATTCTATTATTAATAAATAATATAATATCCAAAACCGATCCAAACACTCTTGCCTTCTAGAGCAAGGTAAATCCAGAAATGATGTGCAGTTACCGATCCCTACGCAACTAAAGAAACATTGGGGAAAAAGACAAACTAGTACGTTATCATTAAATTTTCGAGAAACAAAAAAAAAAAAATCAAACATTAAATGATATCCATTACGCGAATTTTCAAAAACAGCTTCCAGCTAAATATGCCAGTTGCAATTTGCAAACTAACCGATGGAAAAACAAGAAACAGAAACAGCCTCAGAGCGTATAATACAGCAATGTCACCAAACGGTGAAGCTAGAAAAGAAAAATAAGCTACGCAAAAATGAGGACGAATTAATTTAAGGAGCAGATCAGAATATAAATTAAGCACAAAACACGCACCTCGGCATCGGAAGGCCAGCAACGCGAAGCCATCTCTGGAACTGCGAAGGGAAGATTCAGAAACAAAGAGGGAGATTTGGAAAACGAACAGAAGCACATGCAGTTTTTGGATGATGATGAAGCATTGCACTTTGGCGCATATATAAATATAAAATGAAAACGATCAACGGTTGGTGAAGGTGCAATATCAGATAACTCGCAGTAGACAACGCATTAATTTTTGGTATCGAATCAAACAAGCCCTCTGCTGAGGACAAATTAGTAGAAGTTGGAATGTTGGATGATCTAAGAGGACTTTTTAAGTCATCTATATCAACGGTATATGATCTGTTGCATGTAATGTCGTAGTTGGTCACTATCAGTATCTCTGCAGTACAATGTACAACATCGAGAATCATGTTTCGTGTGGGACCCGGGTCCTGCTGGACAGATTATCTCAAAGTATCATAGTACCTACAAACCTACTTTTCGCGTGAAAGCGCCTGGAAAATCTTATTTTAGAACAATTTTAGTGAAATAATTTATTTTTAGGCTTTTAGATCTTTTTTTTCAAATTTTATAATGTCAAAAAAGATTGTTATTTTTTGTTCTAGTATTATAATTAATTTTGAGTTTTTGAATTTTAATTGTTCAGAAAGAAAAATAAAATAGAGTCTCTTTTTTCTGTCAAAGTAACATTAAAAATAATTTTTTTAAAAAAAATAAGAATTTTTAAGAATTTTTTCCCTAGAATTCAACCTACACTGGTATGAAGAATTCTTGAAAAAAAATAATAATATATCTAATAAACAGTTTTTTGAGTTCAAAAATTCAACTTAAGAACTCTATAAAAGATGATTTAAGGTCTCTCACCATCAGAAACAATTTTAAATCAATGGTCTAGATTTTTTTATCTTTTGGCTTTTTCTTATTTTCTTTTTCTTTTTCTTTCCTACTTTCCTAGTTTCTCGAGAGTCTTTTTTGTTTTCTTCTTTTTACCCCTTTTTTGTTTTCTTCTTCCGTCTTCTCTATACCTACACTATCACACACAATGCAATGCACCAATATTGTAATGCTCAAAACACTTCTTCGTGTTATAAACTAGTGTCGCCTTGAAGCACCATCTTTGAGACCTAATTGGGTCTCTCACTGTAGCCTACGTCTTGAAAGAAAATGTTTTAGGCGATGTTATCGACAATTGATACAAGTGATAGATTGTTGTATCTGTTAGTAATTTAGGATTTAAATTCTAATTTAGGATAAAATAAACTGTGTTAAAAAAATAATACTCACATTCTGTATGTGACGGGCTTCAATAAACATGTTTTCAACGTAAATTATTTTATATTAATGTAATGATAAAAAAAAAACATGTTTTAGGCGGAGAAAGAAAAATAGAAAATAGTGACCCATGTCTCATTAAATTATTAATATGTCATAAATTTAATGATGATAATATATTATATGTTATATTTTTGTTAATATTTTATTATTTTATAAAAATATCCAAATTAAAAATTATATATTTAATATTGTGAAAGTGTAAAACACATTTACATTTATTATACAAATAAAGTAGGAGAATCGGTAAGAAATGTAATAAGAAGATTTATAATTATTGTTTTAATATACGACAATAGAATATATATATATATATATATATATAATCTATAATTTATAATCATGATAAATAATTAATCCTTGATTTTATTTTTTTAACTATTATAAATAGACATATTTAATTTTTAAAAGTAAAGTTTCCAATTTAAATATTGTGTATGAAAAATCAATGTTGGAAGAATATATTGTACCATAGACGTCCTCTTAACAAGATTGTGTTTTAGAGATTACGTATTAGAGATACGTATATTATGGTCTTAAACTGATTTTTTTTTTAAAAAAAGTTTAAAAAAACATTTAACAAATAAAATTTAATTTTAGTGCACTATTTTCCACATTAATATATTGTATTAATTACCTATTAGTTCAGTGATTATATAACATGCGTTATTAACTTGAGTAAAAATAATATTAAAAAAAGTAATTTGTGAATATTAATATAAAAACAAGAAATGCATAAAAAATATTGCTGAGAGGGAAAACACTTTACTTTTAAAAATTAAATATGTCTATTTATAATAGTTAA
>PYAF01000614.1:735663-747194 GCA_007407185.1 Glycine tomentella
AGTTAAGGCTAATATTTTAGAAATCAAAATAGAGTTAAGAAACAATTAAGTTTTTTATTGATTTTTTTATGGAAAAAATATTTTTTATTTTGAAGTTTCTTTCAAGATAAATTTTATTTGGTAAAAATATTAAAATTTAAAATTCATTATTTCATCCAATGAAAGAACATATTTACAAAAATAAAAATATTATCAATTTTATCAGCATAAAAGAAAAAAAAGGCTAAAAATTAAAGTCAAATACATTATACAAGTAGTTACTTTTCATTTTAAGAAAAAAGAATGGGAGTTGCCCACTGCCCTAATTATTCTTTAGTCTACGTTATTTTATTCATCCTAAAATATTAGCCTTAACTAAACAATTATTAATTAAAGAAGCATAATTTAGTTGATTAAACAGATTGTATAAATTATTATAAACCTTATAATGCTCTCCTTCTAAGGATAAAAAACAAAATTATGAAAACACTATCCAACCTTCCATGCTTTGCCCTTAAGTTTGATCAGTATGATAATGATGACGGGAGTCAAGGCTGAATTGATGACATTTATTACTTTCTCCTGAGTCCTGATATTTAATTTTTTTTTTCAGTTTTTAATTATAGTACCTTATTTAATAACAATGGAATTCTTTATCTGTCAAATTATTTAATATTAATAAAAGCGTATGATTGTTTATGTTTCATGGTACAATATAACTATTTATATTTGTAGTTGTTTATTAGTAGTAATCAATAAAAATAATATTTTTTAAAAATGTCTCTTGTTTAACTTTTGATCAAGTGTTTTAAATCGAAGGTTGGGAATTAATAGACTAAATTTTTTTTTAAAAAAAAAAACAACAAACATTCTTTGGAAAAAAAAAGAGTTAAATGTAGAAAGAAAAAAAATGACACCAGAATTTTTACATAAAAAATATTATAATGTGAGTAAGAATAAATCAAATATTTATTTCAACAAAATATGTATAATATGAAAGTATGATTATAAAATTTGTCTTTTCTTTCTCAAAAGGATTTACAAAAGTTTTTCTACTCTCGATAGTTAACAATAACGGTAGTCGGTAGACATCACTTTCATAGAAAAAGATGATTTGTGGATGAGATAATTAAACTCTTGACAAGTATTTCCTTTAATAATGAAGGATATGATTTCATTTATGAACGTAAGTCTTCATAGAAAAAGTGGATATCAATTGTCTATTGTCCAAATTTGTCGTCTCCCTCATCCTTTAATACTTAATAGTGATCGCGATCTGATTGATAGAGATTTAAAAATGAGGCTTAAGGCTATACTAGATTCATATATTAGAGCCTAATAATGGATTAGTGAATTATGTAACTTTTGTATTGGGACTTTGTTGGGCTTTAGTAATTTTTGTTATGTCTATTATGATCTAAATTACATATTTTCATCCTTATTGTAAGTTTAGGAAAAAAAGAAACTGTAAGAAATATGCTATTCTCACTCCCAAATATGCTATTCTCACTTCCATGTGTGTAAAATAAAAATCTAATTCTAAATATATCATTTTAACATAAATATGTTTTAATTGTATATTTATGCAATGGAAACATATCTCAATTGTTTAAAAGAGGTGAAAAATATGCAACATAAATATGTTTCCATTTATATACTTTATGCAAGGAGAACATATTTTTATTATGTATTTTTTTTACCTTCGTTTACACAAAAAAAATATATTTTTATTTGATTAATTTTTTATGAAAATATAATTAATTGTAGATATAGGCTATCATCTTTTTTAAACTAAACAAATTAATGGTGATCCAAAATATATTTTCTAAAAATTTAAATTAGATTAATTAAGATACAATTTATCCTTTTTAATTGTAATAACTATCATATACATTATTTTTTAATTAAAATTGAATTGTTTTAATATATAAATTACCATTTATAAGAGTAATCAAATTAATTATTATAAAAGTACATCTATTAATGGTAACCAAATTAAATATGACACTAAATTTATATCATAATTGATTTTATTACAATTAAAAAGGGTAGACACTAAATTCATTTTTCAATTAAAAAGATAATATGGGTCACTATTAATTTTATTAGCTTAAAAAAAATTATATCTAAAACTAATTACATTTTTAATTCCTAAAAATTTAACAAAACGGAAATATATTTATGTTATGCAAGTAAAGATGAAAAAAATTACATAGCGGAAATATGTTTCCGTTGGATAAAGTTTACAGTGGAAGTCAGAAAATATGTTTTGATTGTGTATTGTTTTGCAACGCTTTTACATAATAAAAAATGTATTTATGATAAAAAAAAAAAACATGGTTTGGGAATAATAAAATTTTAGAAGCACGTGGAGGTGATAATTCAATTTATGAGGTTAGAATAGCAACTACCATTTTGAAATTAGAACCTTTACTTGAAATGTAACTCCTCAATGTCGGGTCATCCTAATCTTCTAGTTTTTAAAATTATTAGATAATTAAAATATAAATTAATAATTAGATCAAAATTAATTATTACAAAATTTATTATATAAAATTATATGTGTATTAAATATATATTAAAAAATGTCATGTTATATGTATCAACATTAATTATTTTTTAACATAATTGGTCTATTAGTTCAATTGACTGAAACATCGTGTTAATAACGTCAAGGTTGCAGGTTTAAGACATGTTTGTGTCATTATTTTAAATTATTTTATAAAATATATTTTAACGTAAAAAAAATCTTACGAATTCACCAATCCATAAAAAAAAAAAAAAAAAAACTCATACGGATTGGTGAATCAATAAAACCTTACAAATTCGTCAATTCATATGAAGTAAAATAGCAAAAAATATTTTGAAAATTTCACTATTATGAAAATTATTTAGTAAAAAAACGAATGGTGTAAGAAGCAAAACCTTATATATATAACTTGTTGGGTCTTAAATTAACTTATCGGGCCATGGGCCTAACTAGCATTAGATGTGTAAATACGATTATGACGCTCTTTCTATTTCTCACCTCAATCAGTTTTTTCCTTCTGTCACAATTTTCTTTTTTATCAATTTGAGATGTTGAATTTTCTTGCTCTCAATACCTTGACAATATTCTTCAACCCTCTTAGATAACATTATCCTAGTCATCATATTATACCAATGGAAATATGTATATATGTTTTTGGTCAAATTTTGTTTTCAGTCCCTGAAATTTGGGATGAATTTGATTTTGGTCCCCCAAATTTATAGAAAAATATTTTATTTCAATTTTGGAAAAAAAAACAATTTTAGTTTCTAAGCTCTATCTATCAACATTAACAAAACTGCAACCGTGACTAACATAAGTCACCTTAGTAATTGCAACATAAAATTTAATATCACATGTTAGCATCCTTAAATATTTGTCTGATTTCTTAAATTTGGATTATTTTTCTTCCCTCAAATTTAAAAGTGATTTTTTTTAATCCTCAATTTAAAAAAAAATTGTAATCACCAAATTTAAAAACAATTTGATTAGTCCCCAAAATTTAAAAATAATTTTTTTAGCATGCCAAATTTAAAAATATTTTTTTTAGTTCCACAAATTTAGGTCCTCACATTTGGCCAACAAAAAGCCAAGCTACCTTTGCCACTTCAATTAAGTGAGACCATGTGTGTAACCCTTTCACCCATATCTTTTTCCTCAAAAAATCACAATTTAAGTAAAAGTAAAAAAAAAATATCATTGATAAACGAGCTTAACAATATTAGTAATGCTTAGGATTTTATGGTATTTTTCTAATATATTGATTTTTTTTGGTTGAAAATTTTGCCACAGTTATAAATATATTTATAGAACATTTTTATTTTTAAACTATATTTTTACGAAAAAATTATATTTTTATCATGATATTGATATGAAGTAGTCTTCTATCGAAATAATAATTAATATTTGTTAATGATCATTATTAATGAATGAGATGAATATTTTTCTCCAACATCAATTATTTCATACCTAAAAGTCAATCATGATGTGAATTCTTGATTAAGGGACATAAATAGTTATAAATCATGAGTAGAGTTATTTATTAATATGATCAAGAATTAGACTGAACGCCGATTAGATCTAATAAAGAATAATTCGTTGTGATCCCCTAACTTGTCCTCTTAAAAAATATTAATTACTAAATTATGTGGATACTGCATACTATTTTTTTAAATACAACAATAAATATTAAGATGATATCTTGCGAAAATATACTGTGAAAGAAATCTTATGAAAATATAATGTTATTTTAATAAAAACTTATACAATTTGCATTATTAGCCACTTTCGGATTTATGTATGGTCTCATGTTATTCTTTTTCTTTTTTAATTAGTTATAGGTATTGTTTACTTTTTTGAAAGATAATTTTATTTGAGTGAGAGAAAGATGATTTATGAGCGATAAGATGTTTTTCCAAACATGTAATGCAGTTACAATGTTGCATATTCAAAACGTTAAACAACTTTGCATAGTGTTTTTTTAGATGCTCATATGGCATATGCTTTGCAACTTGTACGTAATAATAAAAAATCATCTATGTAATAATTACAGGACCTGCAGGATTCAGTGATTATCATCAACATCAACATCCAATCAATCTTTAACTTGAAGTTGATTAGAATTAATGATAGATAAACTTGATAATAAATATAAAAAAATTGAAAAAAATACTAAAAAAAAGATAAAAGAAAAAAAAGGTGAAAGAAAGAAAAAAATGAAGAAGAAAATAATTAAAAAGGAAAAGTCTTGTAATACCTCGTATGTATCCGGTATATTATCATATTATTTTATCATATTAGTGCGGTAATTAATTAAAATTAATTACCCAAATCTTTAGAAAGCAATCCCCAAGATCATTTTTCTTGATTCATTATGTATGGTATGTATAAACAGTAAAGTAAACAAATACCAGATTACCACAACAGCCTTAGCGATCCAGACAACGTAAAATAATGACAGCTAAAACAAAAATATCCAAACCGATATACGAGGAGGTTATAACCATAGATATCCATCTACCTATACATAGATTATATGTACATTCCACAACAACATACTTTAACTGTATCTATAAAAAGTAGGCATCAGTGCCCTATTATCACCTATCAAATCCTCATATGAGGGTACACCATATACAGAAATTCAATATATACAAACATATCCAATTTTTCCCACAGTGTACAAAATAACAACACATATCTTATATATATATATATATATATATGTTTGCACACAACAGTGAGCAGCCAAGCTCTCAAAACACTGCTCCAAGTAGCTATACATGTATGTCCCCTACTAGGGCCTCTCACCCTGGGGTCTCTCATCCCTGTCAACTGTACAATCTGAAAAAATGTAATTCCCACATACGGGGTGAGATAAAAATCTCAGTAAGCTCAGGGTTCTTGGAGCTTCTCCTTCACTCTGGCTCACTTCCATGATCATAATACATTAATAGGCATCACAATATCATCACAACAACACATAGGCACGTACAAGCTCTAATGTGTACATCATAAGTATCCAGGACCATCTCAGTACCCAGTAAGTCATCGTGGACCATCTCAGTCCACAGTGTGAGGCCGGAACTCACACCTGTGTCATCCAACGGGAGCTACCCCTACACAAGGATGCACACCATATGGTACCTCCGAGAATAGGCTGTTACATCATGAGACCACCTATCTCTTGGTCTTGAGGAATCTCTCCTATGAAGCAAACCAAGCTAGGAGTTGCGCTCTATTCCTAGGGAGGTCCATATCTATCTACTGGCCAGAAGATCTATCCGAAAGGCAACCATACACAGGGCACAGATACATGCATACATATCATCATGAAGAAAGCTGTAACAACCAATTCAATGCATGTAAACCATAGATACACCCATCACTCTATCTCGGAGTATGTGGGGAAACACAAGTAGTGGGAAAACACTCCCAAGAACAAAGAGCTTACCTGGCACGGTAGTGCTCTGCTGTTCAATCCCTGGGCTGTGGTCTCCGCCACTGACACTCTCGATGTCCCACCCTATATACAGGCATACAACACAATCAATCATCAATAACACCATACAAAACACCTAACAACGGTTCTCAACCGTTTAATGAAAGGAAAACATAATTCCTTTCTATAACCCTCTCAATCAACTATCTTAGGGTTATTAGAACTAGTCACCTCATAGGTGACTCACAGATCCTCAGTAGGATATATCTCAGCCTAACCATGGTCTTAGAGTCTGTCTAAGACTCTGTATAAGTCAATTCAACCAGTTCAATTGCCTTTGTCTAGGCTATATATCAATAATAATCCAACTTAGCTAAAACAGTTCTTTCAATACGTTTTCACCGTTTATTTGGCCTTCTGAACAACTTTTGTAAAAACACTTAGACTCATATCTATCATAATACCCTTCATTTAGCCTACTCATACATATCTCAGAGTCAAAATCAAACTTCATCTAAAGTCATGTTTCAAAGTTCCATATTCATCAGAACAACCTCCTGAGCATACTTTTCTAAAGAACCCAAGCCTAATTCCAGCCCTAACACAAATGGGTTACTATTCATCCCATTACCAATTTGACAAATCAATCGGTAAAACTTAAGTTTCTTACCTCAAAATAGTCGAGGAAGGCTGAAGAATCGCTTCTCCAAGTTTCAACGTCCTTGAATAGCCTTCTTTCTCCTCAAAATCCAAGCTTTGTAAAGTCCCCTAGAGAAAGGAATCTCTCTGATTGATGGGTTTTAAGGAAGTTAGGAGTTGAAGGATAGAAAGTGTTTAAATGAAGTATGGAGGAGATATGAAGCTTTCCCAAGCTCCAATGGCAGAAAAACCAAGGAAGAAGGAGGAATGCAGTTTTTCCTTCAAAAAAACGCGAAAATGGCCTTTTATAGGCCCTCAGCACGAGTCCTGGCGCTACTTCTGGCGCTATCCGCGCCAAAATCCAGAGAAAACGTATTTTCCAAGGCACTACTGGCGCTATCGGCAGCATATCTGGCGCTAATCGCGCCACAAATCAAATTCTGGCGCTAACGGCGCTGTTCCTGGCGCTAATCGCGCCAAAAACCATGAAAAATAGCCTTCAGCTACAGTGTCACGCTATCAGCGCCAGCTACAGTGAAAATATTTATTTATTTTTTTTTTTTTTACAAAACCTTGGATTATTATAAGTCTGAAACATATAGATAATAACGAGTCTAATCTTCCACAAAGTTCATAGTTTTTCTCTATTCCGTCCTAAAATACACATTTCGTCAATCTATATCTTACTCCATTAAGTCTTGTTTAATTATCTTTTTTCAAGTAAGTTTCAGTCTACCTCTACCTCTTTGTGACGAACTCTAGGTAACAAATTCTTGTTCTTCTAAGAGCATCTAAGGACCGTCTCATTACGTGCCAAAATCACATCAATATATGTTTTCTCATCTTTTCACTCATCGATACTAGTGCTATCTTTCGTCAAATATTTTCATTTTTTATCTTATTCATCTTAGTATCTTAACATTTTTATTTTTATTGCCCCTATTTTATACTCATATTACCTATGTGCCGACCAATACTCATCTATGTGCCCACCAATACTCATTTAAATGCTACCCAGTGATCATGATCAAATAGAAAATTTCAGGGTTGCAAATGAGAACTGGATCAAAATCCATATCTATTGCTATTTTGCAAAGAGAAGCAACAAATTTCAAGAGCCCAAGCAAAAGAATGAGAATCTGATCAAATTCACCACCTGTAGTCATGTGGGAAAAACTTAACTAGAATCTGATCAATTTAAGCTAAAGCAGAAGAAAACACTTTTATTTTAAAACTGGAAAGATCATTGGAATCTCTCACGCCAACGACTGACACATGCCCAACATTTTCTCTTATAGGAAATAAAAAGAAAAGGGGAAAAAAATAAAGTAGCGGTGTTTTGTTGATATCTGCGGAATCTAAGGGTCGAAGGTAAGGTTTCATAGGCCTCAGAATACAATTCTAAAATTAGATAACATAACAGAAAGAAGAGATGCCTTTGCCAAAATTCAACGTGAAAAAATTTACAGAATCTCTTTGTGCCTGTTTAGAAACTATAGAGAATACAGAATAATAAAAATGACAACAAATCAAGTTGAGTAGTATTAAAAAACAAGAAAGTGGCTCTAGTTGCTCAAATATCATACAGAATGACAGATTATACTTTTCCAGGTACAGCTCATTTTGATTTTATTCACTTCACTAAAACATGGATCTTCTTCTTCTAATTTTCAAAATGCACGTTAGATTAGAGAAAGAAACGTGATTACCTTTGCTAACTCCGTGCCTAATCTAATTGCAGAAACATCTATCGTTTCTCTATACCACAAATAGTATACTGACGCAGCAAGTGTTACTCAGACAAAAATTGCGTGTTCTTCTTGAAAGTAAAAGTATTAATCAATTTGCTTTTAAAAAAAGTATTAATCAATTTAATTTCTAAAACTATACAAAAGTTAGTTAGAATGTTATTTTTGTAAAACATTTTCATTGTTGTTTCAAGTTTTTATAAAACTTTTTGCTGATACCACATCTCTAAACACTACATTTGTATTCTCCAAGGAATATAATCTTATTAAGATCGGATAGAACTGTTCTTCATAAAAGATACAATCTTGTTTGAATTGGATTGAATCATCCTAAACTACAAAACTAAAAAACTGTGCTCTTAAAAAATAAAAGCATTAATCAATTTAATATCTAAAACAACAAAAATGTTAGTTAGAATGTTATTTATGAAATTTCATTTATCTGAGGCAACATCTATGTACCAAAAAAATAATTCTTTTCATCATTACCCAAGATTATTCTCCAGAATCTAAAAAAAAAAAAAAACAATTTTACTCGAGTCAATTAGAATATATGTGAATGATAAAACTTTTCTCCTAATCATTTATTATAACTGCATACTTAAGATTCAAAACTGATGTTATCGATTAAGCTGAAATAATTTCTGGTACTCACTCTTGGTGCATTCATTAAAGGGAAGACTATGCAAGCAAATGATATATAACATTTAAAAAAACACACAAATGGAGAGTATAACACAGATCCATGGTTATAATAAAATTCATTGATCGCTAAAAATTGATCATCATCATCATCATCATGAAATTGGGCATCCGTTGTAACAAATAGTGAAAGATAACCCAAAGCCTAAGGACTAGTTCAAAGACATCTCATTGAAACCCACCCACTAAAATTTTTGGGGGAACGGATCCAAGGATGAGTAGAACTAAAAAACCCCATTCCATTACATGGGGGTAAAAAAGAGATTTTACAAATTTCCTGGGTTCCATTTACAAATTCAGAGCCTAACAAAGGAAATCTCAATCGAGAATGTCAAACCTCTGCTTTCTGGAGCAGAGGGGCAAAAACGACGACGTTTTCCTTACAGGAATCGGAGGCTGCCACGTCAGTGTCGTCCGAAACCATGTTAACGAAATCTTGGAGAGAGAGTTTTCCGTACTTGTGTTCGTCCTTGTGGAGATACTTAACGATGTCAGTGAACAACGCGACCTGGCAGGGAAGGACCAAACCGCCGTTACCTCGGAGTCCGAACTCTTCTTCGGTTTGTTTGAGGAGGCCAGCGAAGAGCGCGAGGTTGAGGAAGCGCGCAGGGATGGCGAAGCGAGTGCGTTCGGGGCCCACGTAGACGAAGATGAAGCCGGAGGGAGGGCGGCGCGCGGCGGAGGGTTCGTCGTCGGAGAGGCGGCGGAGGCCGATGTGCTTCCAGCGCGTCATAAGCTGTTTGAGACGCACGATTTGGCGAATCTTGTCGACTTTCTTATTCATCGCACCCGCCATTGCACCTGCACGCCTATGAGAGAGAGAGTGAAGGAGAAGCGAGTGCTTTGGTTTCTGAGTTGTTGGAAAGAGTTTTGAAAACGAAGGAAGAAAAAGAGGTAAAATAGAATACTATAATAGAATAGTGGGGGAATTGATATTAATACTACTACTACTCCGGTTAGGTTAAGAGAACAGAATGATTGTGTTTTCCCGCAACCCAATCACTCACCTTAACTGCCTTTATCTTTCCCAAAATCTGATTTTTTTTATTTTTATTTTTATGAATGCTATGTGGTGCGTAAGTTAAATTTTGTACGTATCATATCAAAGAATATTTTAGCCGTTATATATATTAATATTAAAATTAACGGTTAAATATGGATTATGATGAAATTATTTATACTAAATAAAATAAAAAATATGATTCTTTTTTCTTTTTTGTCCATTTAGACCACCGTTGGCATTCTTCCGCATTCTTCCCCGAATGATCTGCGACTCTTTGCTAATATTGAACAGACACAATAAGATTTCATCGTTCATATCTTTCAAAACAAAAATACAAGATAAATAATACTTATTATGAATGAATTTGCAATTACCGAAACTCTTATGGTGTGAAATTTGAATTCTAAAAATTTATCCAGATTTACAAAATTTTGTAACAGAAGAGAGAAATTTGGTTGGAAGGCACAAATAGTGGAATTTTTTTTTTCAACACCAGTTTGATAAACAACAAAATGCTATAAAAATATAGGATGGATATCACATATTCGCATCATTCGACTCAAAGGGTACACTATCCATGAAATCCATCACTTTTTTTTCATTGTCATTCTACAAATGGCAAAATCATGTAACATAAACAACCATGGAAGGGTTAAGAGAAAAAAAAATCAGATTTGAGATCGAAAATAACAAGAATCACCACTAGATCTAAGATAAAAAAACAAACAACCATCATATCTAAAAACAAATTCAACGCAGGTTGTCCAATTTTGATACCAAGAACAAGTAGTTATTTTTCAGTGACGACGACAACAGTCCTTTAGACGACGATAGAGGATTATGTGGTGACGACGATGTGGGTGGTGTCCGAGAAAGGGAGTGGTTGGAGACTGAGAAAAAAATCTAATGTTTTTATTTTATTTATGTAGATAATTTTATCATAGTCCATACTTATTTTAATCAATAATTATATTATCAATATAACTATCGACTATAATATTCTTTCTCACACTACATAAAAAGTTTAAGTTACATACCGTAGCTTTCATCTTTTTTTTATACCTAAAATAAACTAATAAAGTGTCAGTGTACAAGGATTTTTTTATTAGTAATTAAGATAATTGTATTTATTTATAGAAATAGAAGATGAGTAAAACTTACGTATCTACTTAAGTAAATGAATTAGCCAATTAGGTCATCTTAATTGTACTTACCTTTTCTTTTTGTAACTTATTTCTTTCTCTAGAGTTTGCATTTGTATTTAGCTCATTTGAAACAATGGAGATACACTTTAACCAAAAAATAAATCAATCTTTATGTAAAACATACAATACTTTTTCGACGTGATGACAACTTTAATAATTTTATTTTTATATAATTTTAATTAATTATCATCATGAATCTACTTTTATCTTATAAGGTAAAATACACAATCTTGCCAATAAGATTTTCACAATCTCTATTAAACATGATAAATATTCCTAATCATCT
>PYAF01000614.1:747294-806241 GCA_007407185.1 Glycine tomentella
GATAACTTGAACTATGGCTGTCAGCATCATGGTAAACATCTTGCTGGTTATATTAGTCTGCTTCAGGTATTTTGTTAATATATAAGTTAGTGTTTGTTATTTATTTAATGTTTTGGTGGAATTTCAACAGCTTATTTGTTTTTGGTTGTTTTGTTTACTTAAGTGTTGGGTATACGAGCACTTTCCTGCCGTTGCCAACATGATTGCAGCTGAGGATTATGTGGAGAGTTAGCCACGGGCCTGCCGCTGGAAGCTGGGGAAGGCGTTACCTCTCAGTACGTATCGGAGGCGCCTAGATAGACTGACGAGCGAGGCTGTCTGTTGGACTCCATACACGGATCACCGTGCGGCCCGTCCCTTTGAGGTGATCTCTCTGTACTCCGGCCATATTCGATGGGGTCCATACTGCGTCAGGTACCATCCAGAGAGGGCGCTCAGACAGTTCGGCTTCATTCAGAGCGTCCCATCTCTTCTTACCTTGCCCACCCCGTCAGATGAAGAGGTGGATGAGACCTGGCTTCAGTACGCACAACATCTTGTGGTCACAGGACCCCCTGCCAGTTACCCCGGCCAGTGCGATGCTACATACATGGACTGGTTCTACCAGATATCGCACCCGTTCATGTGCCCGCCTCAGCCTGGGGAAGTCAGAGCCCCTCCTCCCGTGCCAGACCCGTACCTGATACACCTCCTACCATGGCAGACCCCACAGTTGACACTGTAGGTGATCAGGATGACATGCCTCGACATGCAGCGGTAAATAAAATGAAAGCTTCATTCTAGTATTCATAAATGGTAAATCATTTATTGGTTGGTGACCTGTTAACCAGTTTATTCGAACTTCTTTGCAGGGAGCCTTTCAAACCATTGCAGATAGGCTGCAGAGACTGATAGGTCTACGCATGGTGACCGCCGGCACCGAAGCTTACGACATTGTGGATGAGTGTATTACAATAGCACGCAATGTACGCGACGATCAGAGAGTGTATGTGCGGTCGAGACGTCGTAGGACTGGCCCGCGTGCAGATTGATTTTTTACATTATTCGTGTAGCACTATATACACATATGTATGTACATTGTCATATTGTTGAAACATTTCATTTGATATATTTACATGGTTTGAACATTATCCATCTGCGTCAGTATTTAGTTTAGTGAAATAAAATTATGCGCCAGTAATACAAATACATAACCGACATACAATTAGGCGAACACAAATGAAAAAACTACATAAAGTCACAATGTATGCAGTGTTGAGACCCCCTTTAACAACCCAGATCAACATAAGCAGATGGCAAACTCGTCAACATGGTATACTTCTGCATTCGACTAATGTAACTAGATGGCCAGTGTTTTGCTTCAGGCTGACAATGTGTTGTCCATAACAAAGCAATTGGTGACATAGGACACCCGTCTCGCAATGCAACCTGAACAAAATAATGTCCAACAAAAGGAGTCTATACCTGTTCGTCTTGTATGTGCTGTCAATGAGAAATACCAAATTACATGAATTTATCAACTTCACTGAATCAGGGTGTGCCCAGAATATGTCTCGTATAACATCTTCATCCTTCAGTTTATGCCAATGGATATATCTATCACGTTCGAGAAGCTTCATCAATTGTTGCATTTCAGTATTGTTGCCTCTAACAGAAGTATGATACGCATATCTTGCATTGTACACTTGTTTCATTGTTGTATAACTTTCGGGATTGCGATCTTTTAAACTCAGCATAATATTTTTTGGTTTAACTCTTGACTTTGTCATTTCAGCAACAATTACCTTCTCTTCCGCACTTAAACGACCAGCATATGGATGTCCAGTCATTGACTTGGCCAAACGATGATTATGCAACCCACATACTAACTTCACCATCCAGCCTTCACCTCCTACGATTGGTTTCCCTCGCAACTTGAACGGACAACCACACTTACTCGTGCTAGTGGTCGTCCGTACTAAATCTTTGCTGAATGCTCTATACTTTCCACTCCTTTCACAACCTATCAACAGAAATGACGTTCTTCCCCTCTTTCCAGTTGCTGTGTCCGACCACATTATCACAGCTACAAATCCAATCTCATATGCAACACTACGAGCCCATTCCAATAACTCCTCACGAGACTCAAATACCTACAAAAATTGATAATACATATTTTAACAGTGCTTAAATATTAAATTTATTAGTTTTTCTGAAATATGACACGATACAAATACCTTTGAAGTATTGAATGCATCCGAACAATCAACTGAAGAGTTAGTCACACGCAAATGGATCCCCTCCCTTGTCTTCACTCATATTCATTTCTTCATACATCATATCATCATGCATCCAAATATCATTATCCATCTTAACAAACATATTAAAAAATAACCATCAATAAAAAACAAAATGCATAACAACCATGCTCAAAAAAATATCGTACAAAAAATATTAACTTCACAGTATATTTTTAAATGAAAATAGGACAAATACATTAATTAATAATACTTTTAACAAATTAAAAATAAATTTTTTTTAGAAAAAATACTTTACGAATTGGCAATTCGTATGAGCCATACGGATTGGTAATCCGTAAGGTCCATATGGATTGCCAATCCTATAAGCTAACCACCACTTCCGAAATGCCGACGAAGTCACAACCAACAGCCAACGAATAACCACGAATGGCGTGCCAAGAAGAGTGAAGAAAAACCATGAAGAAAAAGCATGGACACTGCTGGTGTATGTTAAAAAGCAACTAGGGGTATTATTGGGATTTAATAAAAATGCTGGGTGTATTAGAAATCCTACTGGTGTAGGAAGTTAATGCCGGGATATTTTATCTTTCTTCCATAAAACCCAAAACCCTACTTCTCCTGTCTTGTTATCCTCACCAGTCACCTCTGCTTCCAACTCACTTCACTTCAGTTCGTTTCCAGAATCTCTAATTGATTGCGGTACGATTCTCACATCTCTATCTATTCACTCTTCTCTTTCCCTTCCATTTTTCTCCTTTCACACTTTCTCCATAGACCGCCACAACACTCAACTGTCAACCGAATTCAACGAATTCCAGCGTTTGTTTTATCGCCATAACTACCAATTACATCTTCTACGCAAATTCATTTCAGCATCAGTTCCGAACTCTAATTTCGACTTTCTTCTAATTTTTCTTTTGGCGCAGATGAGAAACACTGAACACTGAGGGTGATGGAAGACTATGATATTTACATAGCACAGAGTGGTAGGGGCGAAAATGGATTGACAGTGGCATCGCGTGCTTGTTCGCGCGACGAATTTCGCCCACGTGGCGGAAAAGTACTATCGCGTGTTGCTGCTGTTGCGGCTGCAAGAAACGGTTCTTCGACTTCAAGATATGATATGGCTGTGACGAGGAATGTTAAGAAAAAGCAAAAACGTAAGGGCTTTCAGGAGCTGTTTACAACCGATTACATAATGAACAGCGTGCTACGGAAGGATGGTCCTCCACTTGGTCAGGAATTTGATTTTCTTCCTTCTGGTGCGTTTCGAATGGTTGATAGTTATTATACTTAGTACTCAACACTTTATCCTCTGTTTCTCTTATTGTATTAGATAGTTGTGGAATCATGGTATTAGATAGGGGCATAAGGTATTCCTTTTTGGTGATGATGGTGATCGGATTCAGTGGATTTTTTTCTTTAGTTGTTAAAAATACTGCGCATTACAACACGAGCAGTGCAGTGTGCAGTTTAAAGTCTAGAAATTAAAGTTTTAGAATAGATTGCATTTGACCTTCTTAGAGGTTTACGAAACCTATGCAAACAACCCTTCCAGTCTCGAATTTAAACTTGTCCATTCTATGATTTTTTGGTTGACAAATACTCATTCTCCTTCTTCTTCCATTTCTATTATTATTCTAAAAGTATTCTTTTATTCTCTTTAGTCCTTTGTGTCTCACTGCTATAATTTTTCTAACTAGCCTTATTTTGTCCATTTCCTCTTTGATTGATTAGGACCCAAATATTTCATTTCTGCTTGTGAAGAGGACCAAGGGTCCTCCAAAAGGAGGAAGGTGAGTTTTAGTATTTGACAAGAAAGTTTTTTTTTTTTTTTTTTTTTTTTTTTTTTTTTTTTTTTTTTTTTTTTTTTTTTTTTTTTTTTTTTTTTTTTTTTTTTTTTTTTTTATGTTTCTTTTTACATTCCTTTGATTTGTCACAAGTCCTCTTTCCTCAGGTTCCCAACTGTGCAATTCGAAGTCTCGCCGATTGTAATATGAAAGCACCTGTGAAGAAACATGGTATTGGCAAAGGTCTGATGACAGTTTGGAGGGCAACAAATCCTGATACTGGAGACCTTCCATTTGGTTTTGGCGTTTCTGGCCAAGAAGTTCCTCTAATCTCAATTTCTACAGGACCGAAACCAGTCCGTGAGAACAACAGGTCATGGAAAACACTAAACAGGAATGTAAGTAATCTAAACCCATAATATTATGCACATTTTGTTTTCTTCCCATTATAATACATAATGAGCATGTTAGTTTTTGTTTATAATAGTAGATCTTGATTTTTTTCTTTCTGCACAGGGAATGCAAAAAAATAAAATGCAGAATAAGAGAAATAAATCACAGGATAAGAGGAAACTTACCATGCAAAGAAGAGTGGTAATTAAAGAAGTTGAATTTACATTTTTGTGCTTAGTGTTGAATGGTTTGGCAAGTTTTTTAAGTTTCTCATATGTGGCAGGGGGAATTGAACCTAAATGTGACTCAGAATCAGTCACCAAAGGAAAAATGTGAACTAGCTTTGGATAGTGCAATATCTGAGGAGGGAGTTGATCGAGTTTCAGTGTTATTTGATGATGAAGAGCTAGAGCTGAGGGAGTTACAAGAAGGAACCAATCTGTTTATGTGTTCTGATCATCTTGCTGCCAGTGGAATGGTTGGCTGCTCACTTTGTAAAGGTAATTTTGGAAGGAACAGAAATTGACCAGTGTTCTGTGTTATATTCAAATGAGTAATGATTTTATGAAGCTGGAATGTTGTGATTAATTCCAGTCATTAATTGCATGTGGCTTTTTACAGATGTGCTAGTGAAGTTTCCGCCAGATATCGTCAAGATGAAGAAACCTATCCATTTGCAACCTTGGGACTCATCTCCAGAAATTGTGAAGAAATTATTTAAGGTGCATATAATCAATCAGTTATGACTTGGAAGATCTGATTATGTTAATGCACATGTATTTGTTAATTGTTATATATTGGTACTTGTCTTATGTGCAGACGTGTTTATACACTCATCGACTAAAGTTTCTCTTCTGTAACATAAATTTTTACTACTCAAATAGCTTAACATTTCACCTGTGTTGTCCTTTGTCACTATTATATGTGGGAGATCCAAAATCAAGCATAGTTTCTTGTTGGATTACACACTGGTCAATGCAGAAGAAAGGTTGCCATGCTAGAAAAAATGTAAAATTTAATCAACACAGTTGTAAAAGTCAATGAAAAGATGTAGTAGTTTATATAAAAAAAATTTAAATAAAATAATTTTTCAAGCAAATTTACACAGCATTGGTTTGCTTTCTTTGTGATTCTCCTGGTGATGGTTTCTCTCATAGCTCAACCTTCCCATCACCATCTCATTCTCTGCCTCCTTTTGAAAGTTCCATTGCAGCCATGATTAAAAAGGTGAAATCACTAATCACATGAAATGCAACAACCCATGATCTGTTAATAATTTGGATGGTTTGAAGACACAAGGGAATTTTGGTGAGGTATGTGAGTGTTTCAAGTGAGTTGGAAACTAATTGGAGTTGGGCATCCTACACCTCTGTTGCATCCTGTCTGTGAAACTAAACTGTGTTCAGAGACAGACATGACCAAAACCCATAGAACACCTAAAAAAATTACAAGGCCATTGATCGTAAAGGAGGGGAGATGAGGGATTCCACTTCTAGGATCACATGGTGTGTTTTGCACCTGCCACTGAAAACTAGCCATGCCTGGAAATTTTTATGCTGGGGAGCATCAAACCCACCATTAAAAGAGGTTTTGCTCGCCTCCTGTTATTGTATTTGCTTCTGCACTGTATGAGACCATGACTAGTTCTCCTCTTTTGAATCCCTCCTACCATTATTGTTTTAACAGAACCTACGTAAGGTTAGAGGTCAACATTCTTCCTTCTCTTTATATTTTGTTTAGGCTTCTGGAATTTAAACATATGATGAATATAATAGGTTATATAATGTGAAAGAGAAGGAAATTCTTCCTAAGCACTTTGTTATTTGTGGACAAATAATTACCGGTTTTTGTTTTAACTTGGATGAATTATTACTGATGTCTGGATTTTATTAGTTACCCTGATGGATTTATTTGTTAAGTGACAGAAAGAAGTTATTTCTTTGAAAGAACTTTTAATTGACATAGAACTACTTTTATTTTGGCAGGTTTTTCACTTCATTTATACATATGCTATAATTGTGGATATTTGCCCCTTCACTCTTGATGAGTTTGTTCAAGCCTTTCATGATAAGGTAATATGTCATCTTTGACCCATTTTGGAAGCATTTCCAGTTTTCTTGTTTAATTTTAATCTTATCCAAGTCATGTCAAATTGTAAGTTACATCCAAAATGTCTCTCGCTTTACTGCATGTGTTTTCCAGGACTCAATGTTACTTGGCAAGATTCATGTGGCCCTTCTCACACTTCTTGTGTCTGACATTGAAGTGGAGCTTACTAATGGGTTTTCACCTCATTTAAATAAATCGTGTAACTTTCTTGCGCTGCTTCACTCGGTGAGTTACTGGGTTTCCTTACCTTATTCTGGGAGGTTATGGATTATTACTTGCTTCTTGTCTTCTATATTTAATACAGAATGACCAACAATCTAACATTTATCTATTTTAGCTGAGGTACAAATTCATTGCGTGTTTATTTTAATAATGATTTATCAGGTTGAAAGTCAAGAATATTCCCTGGATTTCTGGAGAAGATCTCTAAATTCTCTTACCTGGATAGAAATACTTCATCAAGTGCTGGTTGCTTCTGGATTTGGTTCAAAACATGGTTCCTTACGTAGAGAGGTCCTTAACAAGGTATTCCAAAGTCCAAACAAGCGGTATTCCAAAGTCCAAACAAGCCTATTCTAGATCTGCCTTGACTTGAATATGTTTATATTATTATGTGTATGTATTTACATAAGATCAAACATTGTAGATGCTTTTGATTAGTGCATATTTTTGTATTAGCTGCCTTATGACATATCATAAATGGTGCACATCTATTTTCTTGTATGTCGTTTACTTTGGCAGATTTTGAGGTAAATTAATATTTGAATCTATGTCATGTAACCGAAGGCAATACATGCAAGATGTTTACTTAGTCATGGAAAAAGTAGGTTTCAAAAAAGATATTTATTTAGTGCCACTTTTTTTTATAAAAAAAAAACTGTTAACAATGAAGGCATGTATCTTTATCTCAAAAATGCAACCATGAATATCGACATAGCTAGTTATTAGGAATGAGAATAAATAGTCAGCATTTTCTAGCGTGCAAAATTTAATCTTAGATGGTGAGAGATGCTCAAAGGAGGTTTTGTTAATTTTTGTTGTTCAGTTGCTTTCCCTTGGATGTCAGTCCAAGTTTCAGTTAGTGCTTACTTTGGTTTTAAGGTTTAGCCTTATGCTTTTGTTTTATAGGAATTGAATCTTCTTGTAAACTATGGTCTATGCCCTGGCACCTTGAAGAGTGAGTTGTTTAACATCTTGTCAGAGAGAGGAAACATTGGATGCAAAGTAACTGAACTGGCAAAGTTAATGCAGGTAACTAACTGCTGTTATCTGATTCATTTTATTTGGATTATAATCTTTCTCTATATTACTGGTAAAATTCAACTGTTTTTTATACTGTATAGATTGCTGAATTAAACCTTGCCAGCACAACAGAGGAACTTGAGTCTTTAATATGTTCCACGCTTTCAAGTGATATTACTTTATTTGAAAAGATTTCATCAACTGCATACCGTTTGCGTATGAGCACTGTTATGAAGGACGGTGATGAATCTCATTCAGATACAGAGGACTCTGGTAGTGTTGATGATGAACTTAATGACACTGATACGTGTAGCAGTGGTGATGATTTTGAAAGTGATCCAATAAACTCCAGTATAAGAAAATTGAAGCGTGCAAGCAGTCATAAAAATAATATGCTGAAAGTATACACTGAAATTGATGAGAGCCATCCAGGAGAAGCGTGGCTATTAGGACTGATGGAGAGTGAATATTCGGACTTAAACATTGAAGAAAAATTGAATGCATTGGCGGCTTTAACTGATCTTGTTTCATCTGGATCCAGCATCAGGATGAAGGTAAAATACTAAACTTCTAGGCACACACACACACCCCCCCCCCCCCCCCCCCCCCCCCCCTCTCTCTCTCTTCTCCAAAAAAAAAAAATTAAAGTGAAATTTTAAACTGATAAAACTAAAATTGTAGGCCTTGGATTGTCTTCATTCCTCTCACTTCCCCTTCCAACTCCCAAACATCCCCTAAGATGTTTTATGAAGTTGTCTTATCATATTAAGTTTTGAATTATTTTTTTGTACAGGATTCAACAAAAGTTGCTGCTGATTGCAATTCTAGCATTCAATTAGGAGGGACTGGAGCTAAAATAAAGAGATCAGCAGTAAAGAAACCTGGGCCACTTTGGAATCAGAAATTACACTTGAATTCTGATCCCTGTACAGTCGATTCCTCATTGTTAATCTCAAGACTCCATAGTCATGAAGCTTCCTTTGAAAAGGGAAAAGGGTCATCTACTTTGCACCCCATTCAATCAGTGTTTTTGGGATCTGATCGTCGGTACAATAGATACTGGCTTTTCTTGGGTCCTTGTAATGTAGATGATCCAGGCCACAGGAGGATATACTTTGAATCTTCTGAAGATGGTCACTGGGAGGTTATTGATACTGAGGAGGTGAATTTCTTTGGTTTCTTATTTGTGCAAGAGAAGATTTTTTGGTTACATATATTGGAAACATGGAAGAGTAAACAACCAAAAATGCATATGTTTATTTGTCTAGTGTGTCTATTGTATGCATTACTATTTTAGTGTTATAATTTTTTGCATATGGTTAACCTGTATGTATGCAGGCCTTGTGTGCCTTATTGTCAGTTCTGGATGATAGAGGAAAACGGGAGGCTCTTCTTATTGAATCTTTGGAAAGGAGACAAACATCACTATGCAGATCTATGTCCAGGATTAATGTTAATAGTACTGGAATGGGTTCTATGTCACGTTCTGATCAATCTGAACTGGATATGGTCACAGATGACAGTTATTCTCCCGCATCTGATGTGGACAACCTGAACCTGACTGAGACTGCTAAAGACTCTCTGCCATCTGGTGGGGCTGTGGTAATTAAAGCTGGAAAGAAAGGAGAGGAACAAATTCAAAAATGGATCCGTGTTCAAGAATATGATACGTGGATTTGGAATTCCTTTTATTCAGATCTCAATGTTGTAAAATATGGTAAAAGGTCTTATCTGGACTCTCTTGCCAGATGTAAGAGTTGTCATGATCTATACTGGAGAGATGAGAGACACTGTAAAATTTGCCATATGACATTTGAGCTAGATTTTGATCTAGAAGAAAGATATGCAATCCACATAGCCACATGCAGGGAGAAAGAAGACAGCAATACATTTCCTAATCATAAAGTGCTACCATCACAGATTCAATCACTGAAAGCTGCAGTTTATGCTATTGAGGTGAGTTGTTATTCGTTTGCTTCATTTTTCATCATTCATTGCAAACTGGCATTGATTTCTTATTTTGTTATATTGGACCTTTTAGGGCACAAATGCAATGCAAATATGCAATTCTGGGGGTTTGTGCGGGAAAATTGATACTTCATTTTTTGTACCACTTGGTTTTCTTTGAACAGGGATGCTCTGTTCTATAAAATATTTTACTTATGTTGCTTCTAATCCAAGATAAGCATGATATTAATTGATACTTAAATGTGATACCTTATTTCTTTATCTGCTCCAACTTTCTTTTATTTTATATTGAAAACTTAGCATGGTTTACATGTTTATTTTTCAAGCATGTGGGCATTTTGAAGATTAATCATCTTTTCCCGTTACTTTCACCACTGTTTGTGCAGTCTGTTATGCCTGAAGATGCCCTGGTTGGTGCTTGGAGGAAGTCTGCTCATAAACTGTGGGTGAAACGGCTCAGACGCACCTCAACTTTAGTGGAGCTTTTGCAGGTTTTTGTTTTAGCTTTCTGTTTGATAGAATTTTCTGGAGTGTCTGAAATTCTATTGGTTTTAATTAACTTAATCTATTTCCTTATGAATTTTTAATTTTATAGGTTCTTGCTGATTTTGTTGGTGCCATCAACAAGGACTGGTTGTTTCAAAGCAAATTTCCGCATGGGCTGGTTGAAGAAATCATTGCATCTTTTGCATCTATGGTCCATACATCATCTGCGCTTGCTCTGTGGTTAGTGAAGTTAGATGCCATAATTGCTCCCTACCTGGACAGAGTCCATCTTCAGAAGAAACAGGGAACCAGTAAGAGTTAAAGAATTTCTATATTACAAGAAATAACAAATCACATGGCATGAGATACTTATTCAGGCTGTTATACTTTGTTTTGGTTACAGTTTCACTTAGTTTAGATTTTTTGGCCATCTGCTTGAAAATTAAGGATATATGCCCAACGGTCTTCGGATTGTTGCTTTATCCCTCTCTGCCCACTATCCTGATATTTTGAAGATGATAAACTATAACAGGATGAAACCACCTTTAAATTGTCAACTTCCAAGTGTGTACCCTTTCATTTTGTTTTTTTTACTTGGAAAAATTACTGACATGACAATATTCCAAGTTGCCAAATTGTTCTTAGTTGTTTGGAGCTCAAAAATATGAAGTTAGGTGATAATTGTGGTGCTTTCATGTTCAAAATTTTATAGTGATTCGTAATGTTGTGGTGTCATTAGAGATCTTATTAGAGAAAAGAAAACATAAAAATGCTGGGGGAATGTAATTTATTTTATAGTGTTTTTTCCCCCTTTTATTTTATTTCTGGTTGTCGCAGATGTTTTCAACGAATTGGTCTTAAGATATGTACATGGTTCTCTCTTTCAGGTCAACATGGTCCTTGGCGATAGTTATACTTACGTTATGCGTATATTGGAACTGAAATGAAAGAACTACCTATGAAGGAACTAACTGATCCGCTCCTTGACGCCCCGATTCATGTGCTGGCTTCACTTGGTTCTGAATTTTAGAACGACTACAATTTGGCCGAAGCTTCTTTTTTTTTATTTTTTTTTATCCTCTCCTCCCCGATTTATAGAGGCAATCTTGTTGGTCAGATGTATATAGGTTTACAACTATATATATAAAAAAAAGCTAGGTAGCTCGAGTTTTTTGGTGCGTAATACCACTTGGTTTCTACAAGGTCACCCATTTTTCTTGCTTCATGATGTTTGTAGTCTTCTCGTTCGAGAAATCAATTTTGTCTTTGTATCTTACAGAATAATGTACTGATTGAAAATAATTTGTATTATGAGAGAAATACTAAGGAACAATCCTATTTTTTTAATCTATTAAACTTCAATTAAATAAGGCAAATGACTAGTGCCCTTATTGAACAGGTTAAGGAACCAAAAAGGTAAAAAAAAAAATAGAATATATAAAATTATATTGTCTATCATTTTTTTTTGTTTTTCTATAATTTACACAATAAATACTTTCTCATTTCTTGTAACCATTGTCTTGCCCTTACGGCATTCGTTAGCGAAACCAAATAAAAAAAGTGTAAAACTTTTATGTTGCCCAATTTATATATATGATGCAACAATTTTGAAAAGAAAGAGTTGTAGAGGGAGAATTCTTTATAATATAAAGATCATTATTTAATAGAATATTTGCACTGTGCAAGTGTGCAAAATCAGAACTCAAAAGAGGGCATGTTGTCCAAAAATTCACAACTCATAAAAAGGGTATGTTGATGAAGCTTGTCTATCATTATTCATAAATACTTTGAAATCACGTGCATCGATGAATATTCTCAAAGCAATAATTTTAAGTTCTTTAATATGCCCATGAACCATGATACAAAGACTAGGTCGACTGCCAATACCAAAACAAAAATGTGGCTAATATTAATGTAGTATGACAGCTATTTCAATCCTTCCTGCATTTACAGCAAACGAGGCATGTGTGCCCCAAGTTGATAATTAACAATGAAAAGGGCCTTACATTAAAAACAAAAAAAAAAGAAGGAAAAATTCAATAGTTTCGATATTTCTCTATCCAAGCCTACGGAAATAATAATACCCAGAAGACTATACGTCCCAAGTCAAGAAGCATCAACATCTCTGCCAGCATGAGCTTTAGACAGTCTGCTTCCTCGTTTTCAAAATGGAACAAAGAAAGGGAAAAGATGAAAGGAGCCATCAGCATATTAGTGCAACTGCCTCACTACATACCTGCAACACAAACAGACTGGGAATTTAAGAAAGTTTTATTTTATCAAGTATGCGATATAAATTGAAATATACTATTATAACTTCCAATTCTTAAAAAGATAATCAGAAAAAGAAACTCTATTTTAATAAACAAGTCATGCAGAGGAATATATGATTAAAATTACAATCCAGATTTAGACTAGCAATATGGCAACTTTTCTCTAATAAATGAATCGGCCAAACTTGATACTAAGCTGCTTGATAAGATCAATCAATGTTTGAAGGGCCAAAAACAACTACTAAGTTTCATCATTTAGCTTAGTCGAATAAATTTACCAATACCACTACCAGTAATCATTAAACACTGAGCAATCTATAGTAAGTCCATAGTACGAAACTAAATTAAAAAAACTTAAATGGTTTGAAATTTTTTATGATTAAACTAATTAAATGAAATGCTCAGAATTTGGAACAGGCCTTTCAATTTGAATTTATAAAGCATTAGGCAAATAAAAGAATATTTGGTTGCTATGCCTCCCTATTCTTAACACTGCAGGCAAAATGCTAAAACATTAGATAGATGGATACAAGAAAGACTTCACTAATTGTAATCAACACCACATCTACATCCCTACGGTCAGCAACTGCTATTCTAGCCATAGAAAATTACAAAACCTTGTTGCCTAGAAACATGCTTTGTTCTAACTTCTAAGGCAGGTTAAATAATCAAAATGAAATTATATCCAGTTCCCACAAAGATATTATTCAATTACATCTTCCAGCAGTGAAACAATCAAATTTCCCAAACTCATCCTTACGGAAGAAAGTTCCATTAGATGCAACTACTGAATGCCAGCTCATGCAATACTGACATCTGGGTATGGAGCAAGAACCAAAATCAAACCAGAACGAATAAAAATTTCAAATTAACATGAAAATAAAACCAATTAATAAAGTATATCACTACTACCATTAAGAATTTTTTGTTCATTTCACCAAATTTATATACTGTCAATTCCCAATTATGCTCTTGAGAGGGATACTAATGCAAATATTAACAACATGAAAGTTAATTTAAACTGAAACAAGGACAGGAAATTCACACTTAAGTCAGAATAGATACCGATACTAGCTGTATTATGTTAAAGCAGAAACTGTTTCATATCCATCTGCCTCAATAGCTTCTACCATCGATATGTTGCCTGACCTTGCAATCTTCCCTTTGTCCTGATTTTTTTAAGAAGAAAAAGAGACGTCCATTCATGTTATTTCACACCATAGAAGTAATACGTATACACATTCAGTTTCCCATACACTATCTAGAGCTGATTTCTAAGAAAGAAAAAACAATATTCTATCAGAAGGCTTATAAATGTCTATACATATACATAAATGAGATGATGTCAACAAAGACTTTTACACTAGAGCCAAGCTTGAATAAACTTCTTCACAAATCACAAGTCCTTAATACTTATAGGAGAAGAAATTGTGACGTAAAATGAGTTAAACTTCTCTGATAAATTAAACTCAAGATGTGCCTTTTAGCTTTTGGAAAAGTTAGAAGAGAGAGCATGTTCGTGTCAACTACTTTCTGTAGTAAATCTACTTCTTCAATCTCATCCTTCACTTGAATTGATAACTATGACAATATCCCAATAAAAGGGGAGAAAGAATGTGATAGGACCAGCACCTTAATTCCAATAATCAAAAGTGAAAACTCCATGTATCATATATATTCCAACTTCAAAATTTGCAATGATATTGAAGATCAATAGTAAGTTAAAAAAAGTTACCATAACATGGACATGTGTAGGATTCAAAAGATCAAGAATCCGTCTATAATGAGTTATAATCAACAAGGACTTTTCTGGGGTGAGAATCCTATTAACTGCATAGGCAACATCCCTGAGCGCATCAACATCCAAACCAGAATCAATTTCATCCAAAATAGCTAAGTCTGCCCCCAAAACCGCAAGCTGCAAGATTTCATTGCGCTTACGTTCGCCGCCACTAAACCCTTGGTTCACATTCCTATTGAGAAAGTCAGCCTTCATGTTAACAAGCTGAAGCTTCTCCATCAGGTAAGGTAAAAACTGCACCGCAAGCCAATCCCAATCATAACATGCAATGACGAGGAGATATAAGGTTGGCCCAGTCATGGGTTTGAATCCCCCAATGACATTTCTAACAAAATTAACAAACTAACATTTACCAATAAAAAAAAACATGCAATGACGAAAAATGACCTCATAACGATAGATGAGAAACATACTAAAGTCCTATTTGGATAAACTTCTTCACAAACACTTAAATGACTTGAATTTATCCAATCAACTTATATAATACCTCGATTGGTCCAACCTCATCTCGACCAAGTTTTTTCATTCGAGCATTGTAGGCCATGGCGAGAAACATATCAATGGAAACACCGGGGATTTCAACAGGGGATTGAAAACTCATGAAGAGACCCGCAAGAGACCTTTCTTCAGGTTCCATCTCAAGCAAATTCTCCCCTTTGAAAACAACACTGCCTCCGGTCACTTCATAATCTGGGTGCCCCACAAGAACCTGCATGCAGTTCAATTACTTAAAAATCCTTTCTTTTTTCTTTTCAATTGAATGAGAGAGGGTAGGGTAAGTGAGTGAGTAAGTCAGCGACCTTGGCGAAAGTGCTTTTGCCGGAACCGTTTTTCCCCATGATGGCGTGGACCTCTCCTTGGTTGACGGTGAGGTTAACGCCGTGGAGAATGTCGACGTTGGATTCGACAATCTTGGCCCTCAAGTCATTGACTTGGAGGAGGGGAGTGGCGGCGCTGGCCACGCAGACGCGGTGGTTGACGCGGAGGGTGGGTTTTGGGGATCGTCGGAGAGGGTTAACGGTTGTAGAACAGTGGGTGAGTAGTGATAACGCCATCGCTGCACTGATACGTAGAGAATCCCTTTTCCTTTGCTATGATTCTTTTCAACGTTTTGCCTGCGTCTTTCAACCCATCCCAATTAAATTTAAGGTTTAGATACACTTTTTTCATGTAATTTAAGGTTATTTTTTTCGTTTTTGAAAAAAAAAAAGATTGTTCTATTCAAATTATATTTCTTTTACTTTTTTTTCCTCCCTTGATATAACACTTATTTTAATGTTCACAAATATTTTGAAAAATAAAGCAATCATATTCTATTGAAAAAAAATATAACAACAAAAATTTAAAAAATATTAAATTACAAAAGAAATATTTAAGTCTAAATTTAATTAAGTTGGACTGAATTTATCTTTTAATTTTTAATAATCATGTTAGTTGGACTGACTTTATATAAAAATATGTAAGAAACAATATGTATGGATATAATTATCACAAATATTTATAAATATTATATGATTTTGAGGGGTTATGATTCTTCTGAATAAATTGGCAATTAAATGACTTGTATGCTGAGATGGCAGTCACATGAGTGATGAGTGACTCAAAATGGAATATATATTGTTCGATAAACAGTTTGATTGATGCGGAATCCGATCAGTGCTGTGTTGTGCAAGCTATTCATGATGTCAGATATATTCTTTGTCCTCAATCTCAGGCCAACTAGGAGCAACCCCTCAGTTCAGAGGATGATATCAAAATCTATGTACCAAAAGCATCATTAGGTGTATTAACTTTTTTATTATGAAATTTATAATAACTCATATTTTACTCATCCAAATTAACTCTTTAGTAGAAATATTTTTACATTATCATTATAATATATACCATTTACTCTTACTCATATTAGCACATTTGTGATGCACTTAAATCTTTTATTCTAGACCATATCTTTTTTCACATATAGGAGATAATTTTAAGTTAAAAGCATTACAACAAAGTAAAATTTGTTTTTTTATTCACGGGTAAAATCAACAGAGACAATATTATTTGAGACATTAAATTTAAACATTTTTTTAATAAAAAAAATCGTCATATGATACAATATTGTTTGAGGCATTAAATTTAAGCACTTTGGTACTAAGAGACTAATCTCTTTGATTAGACTCAATCCTATTGAAAATTAACTCTTTTAGTAAAAAAAAATTGACACGCGAGATTTAAACTCCAAATCTAATGTTTTTAGATACAGTGAGATACGTATAAATCAGCAGTTGAATGCACAAATTTAATTAATTAATATCGTATAGAGAGTTTTTCACAACAAGTAAAGGCCCAGCAGGGAATGAACACGCGATTGGTGTTACCCCATAAATATAGACTCTGACGCAACGAGTTATTTCAGATCCACATATTAAGAGGGAGGGTCCATTCGTGGTGGGACGAATAATCAAATCACATAGTACTACTGCTGTGCTGATATTTCCATTTGTAATTTGTAATTAATTACTTTGTCTTCTTTTTTCATTGATAATTTAATTCTATTCTTTTTCTATAACGATAGTAATAATGGCGACTACTAGTCGTAGAAGTAGTAAAAGAGTTATATTCAGCCTTTTATAATTGTTGACTAGTAAGAAAGATTGTGATATTTTATTTTTTTTTTTGTTTTTAAAAAGAGCGACGCGACGCCTATTTTGTTTCAGACAAAGTTTTGTTGCAAAGCAAAAAAAACTACTTCGAGGAGCTTTCCTCCATACGAATCAAAGGAGGAGAGAGAGAGAGAGAGAGAGAGAGAGAGAGAGAGAGGAGACACAGACACAAAGGAAACGGAAAACGCAACACACACAAAAAAAGAGGTTCAGATTTGATCTCTTGTTTTGTTCTGCCATTCATATCTGTTTTATTATTATTTTTTTCTTTCTTTCGGCAATTGCATCTCATCAAGCTCATTTTTTTATTTTACCATCTTCATTTCTGCACTTGCTTACTCCTCAATTCTCTTTTTTTTCTTCGGGATCTCAGGTGGGTTTCCGTTATTTCTCAATTTGGACGCTTATTTTTTGTTTTATCTCTTGAATCTGCAAGCTATATTGAAGATTCGTTCTAACTCTTAATTTCATTGCAGCAAAGCTGCATTTTTTATATATTATTAGCTAGATCAGAAACATGTGAATGCCTCAATTGTTAATTTTCTTGTTTTCCTTCTGGATTTTGCATGCAAATGGTTGTTTAATTTGGTTGTGGTGGCTATTCAACTTTTTTTCTCTGCATTTGTGAAGCATTTTTTCTTCTTTGAGATGTTTGTGGGAATTGAGCTTGGGAATAATGGTATATGTTAGGTTGAATTGTGGTGAGAATGAAATGCATTTGATTCTCTTTTGCTATGATAGTTGGTTGCAGGTCTGTGCCTCCTCTTATATGTAATAGCTAGTTTCTGAGACAAGAAAAAAATAAAAATAAAAAGAGAACATGGATTATGAAAACAACAGTTGGATTTGGGAGGGGGTAAACTACTACCCGTGTGTGTTTGGCGGTCTAATGGTTACAGCAGCCTTGCTGGGCTTGTCAACCAGCTACTTTGGTGGGATTGGGGTTCCTTATTTATCACTGCCATGTTCCTGGTCTAATTTGGGGATTTTCCACAAGAAAAAATCTGGGAAGAGGCGCATTCGGGTGTACATGGATGGCTGTTTTGATCTGATGCATTATGGCCATGCCAATGCACTCAGGCAAGCAAAGGCTCTAGGAGATGAATTGGTTGTGGGTCTAGTGAGTGATGAGGAGATTGTGGCCAATAAAGGACCACCCGTTTTGTCCATGGAGGAGAGGTATAGATATTTGATGCTGTATAGCCTTTTTTATTCTAAAAGTGATGTATATTTGCCTATTCTCTTGTATTGGTGATTCTGAAAACTGAATTATGGAAGTGAAGTTTTTATTTGAAAATGTATTTATCTTCCAGGCTGGCCCTTGTCAGTGGATTGAAGTGGGTGGATGAGGTCATAACTGATGCTCCTTATGCAATTACTGAGCAATTCTTGAATCGTCTCTTTCATGAATACAAAATTGATTATGTCATACACGGCGATGATCCTTGCTTGCTTCCAGATGGAACTGATGCATATGCGGCAGCAAAGAAAGCTGGTCGTTACATGCAAATTAAACGTACTGAAGGAGTTTCCAGTACAGACATTGTAGGTACTAAGCTTCCATGTTGATAATTGATACCTTGGTACTCCCCAATGATTTTCATAAATCATTGTTAAGCTAATCATATGTATTTGATCTAACTATGCTTCATTACAGGAAGAATACTGTCTTCTTTAAGGGATCAAAAAAATTGTAAAGATCATAATGGCACCGAGGTAAAACCTCAAGAAGAAAACCAGTCGAAGGCTTCCCACATAGCCCAATTCCTTCCAACTTCTCGACGTATTGTCCAGTTTTCAAATGGCAAGGTATTTTGGTTGCTTTTGTCATGTCTATTCTTTCAAAGAAATGGTGTATATTTGGTTCATAATTCTAGAAACCAACTTATTCTCTGGTGAATATTTATTTTTATATATTGTTGCTTTTCTTTAAGAGCTATGCTAAACCACGTCAAGATTTACATGGCTTTGCTTAATGCAACAAACAATGGTTTAAAATTTATGGGACAATTAGTGTGTTCAAGTTGAAAATAGTTAGAGGCAATTTGTCTTCCTCAGTACAGTTTGCAGAACTTTTTCATGCGATGATCCATTGTCACTCCATCTTATTTTAGGGTCCTGGACCAAATGCACGTATTGTATACATTGATGGGGCATTTGATCTCTTCCATGCAGGCCATGTTGAGGTACACTGTTAAGCTTTGTATTGGGTGTAATTTATTGTCAACACAGTTGAATGCTAAAGTTCACGATCAAACAGGCAGGCACCGTTTTACTTATTTGTTATGCTATAATTGTGTTTTATTTATTTTTCCATGTTCTTTCAGATACTGAAGAGGGCTAGGGAGCTTGGTGACTTTCTTCTAGTTGGTGTCCACTCAGATGAGACAGTGAGGTATATGATTTATGATTGTGCAAAATTTATTTTATGGGTATTATCCAGGTGATGATGTTAACCACAGATAGGAAACTAACAACTTTTCTGCAGTGAGCATAGAGGAAATCACTATCCAATTATGCATCTGCATGAGCGTAGCCTTAGTGTGTTAGCTTGCGGTTATGTTGATGAAGTTATTATTGGTTCACCTTGGGAAATTACAAATGACATGGTAAGTCTCTGATTCTACATTTTTTTGGATTTCATTGAAGTAGCTTCACCACTTTATTTGAAATTGTTCTTGGTGCATTGAGACTTCATCTCCACATTTTCTCGTTTATATTTGTTGAACACATACATTGCAAATACAACTTTTTAGGATAATTTGAATTGATTGGATATTTTCATTGCTTCATCTGAAGTGTTCTTAATCATTATTTATTTTTTTAACACGTTCGTTGCTTCATCTGAAGTGTTCTTGATCATAATTTGAATCCATTGGATATTTTCATTATGATGAAGTTTATTTTTTGGAATCAAACAGATAACCACTTTCAATATCTCAGTAGTCGTGCATGGTACTGTTGCTGAGAAGTCATTAAATGTAAGTGTTTTGTACTTTTACTGTTGACTTGGGATACAAATAATTTTCCTATTTTTTTTGGCATATTACTGAACAAGCTGTAATATGCAGTGTGAACTAGATCCATATGAGGTCCCTAAGAGCATGGGAATATTCCGCTTGCTCAAAAGCCCAAAAGATATTACTACTGCCACAGTAGCCCAAAGGATAATGGCTAATCATGAAGCTTATGTGGTAATTTCTTTAACACAACTTTTTTTTTCTCCCGTTTTTGCTTTCTCAATATTTGAGCAACCTTCAAATTTTGTTGATATGGTTAATCGGTTATTCTAATATATAAGGCCAATATCAAATTTGTCAAACGAGCTGTTAATTTTATAATCCTTCGCAAGTTGCATAGTTTCCCTCTCAAGTCAAAGATTCATTAAACATCTATTTCTGAAAGTGTACTCCACTTGCTGGAATCTGATGTGTTCAACCCAAGAGTTATTCACATACTGCTGAAGCATTTGAAAGGGTTATATATGTCCTTTGCATTCACCCTTTTGGATCTTTTTTCCTTTTATCTTTTTCAGTCAAAATTGTAATCGATTTTTTCAGCTGTAAACATGACATAATTATCTGCTTCCTTTTATTGTCTGATACAGAAACGCAATGCTAAGAAAACTAGGAGTGAGCAAAGATACTATGAAGAGAAAAAATACGTCTCTGGAGACTAGAGTGTATATAATGATCTTTTACATTAGTTTGGTACTGCTCTTCAAGCTTGACCCTGTCCAAGAGATGCTACCTATAGTATGAATCTATACACACTTTGTGAAGGACATGTGGTGCAGGGTATGTATAACACAGGAGTGGCCATAACTTAGGAATACCGATGTACTTTAATGTCCTGATGTTTTATTTTTGTCATCTGAAAGGCAACCATGTGGTTTGCTCACCAGTTTTATGCCATTTGGTTTTTGCTATGGTTTTGGTGTTTTTAGTGTACTCCAGTTAGAGATTCCTTACTCTGATAGTATACATATTGTGACTATCAGAAGTTATACGCATCAGAATGCCTTTGCCTTTATTTATTTGATATTCTACTCAGCAGAATTATATGATTTGGAGTGTGAAAAACCTGTCCCATTGTTTATTATAGATAAACCAATAAAAGAAAATGAAAGCAGCTTTTTTCTGTTGCAATCTGCACCGTTCTTACGGGGGTTCAAATATGGTTTATTTAGCCAAGTGTACTAAGACCGGTTGATATTACGTAATATGTGGTTTTGGGTTGTACAATAATCAAGAGAACTAATAATTTTTTCCTAAAAGTAAGAAAAAAAATTGACTGAATATTTTCTTACTGTAAAATGACAATTGACAACAAAATTTGCTAAAATGAAATTTGTTTTAAATGATAGTGATGATCATCGATGGTGGTACTGGTAGCGATCTCAGATAATGGTGATAATAGAGATGAAAATCATATAATGGTGATAATAGAGATGAGAATCAAAGGTTAGCATGCATACAAAGTCACAAACACATACACGGTGATAATAACAATAGCAATGAAAGTTGGTAATGATAATAGCAATGACAATATCGGTAATATGACAATAATCATAGTGGTAGCGTCGTAGCGAGACATTAATATTATTGGTAAAAATGACAACATAAAATGGCAAAATGAGGAAGAACAGAATTTAATTCCTTATGTAAAGTTTACCCTATTATAAAATTTTACCTCAATAGTAAATTATAAAAATGAAACTCTAGTAAAACACTAAATGCAATCAGATATAAATTTTATCCAGACAAGAAAAGTAATTGCACAATCAAACAGATAAGTCAAAAATTAATTTTAACTATATTATAATGTCATAAAATTAAATCTTAAACAGTTAAACTTATAGTAGTTTCAATTGTATAAAAACTCCAAAACTCAATGCCGATTTCAAATCTCAATGGGCAATCCTAATTACCGAAGTTACAAAATCAAATTAATACATCTAAATACTCCCATGTTTTTTCTTCCAAGAACCAGAATAACTGATTTTTTTTTTTCCAAAGCCTAAAATACCTCTCTTAATAATTTAAGAGTCTAATAATCTGTGTCATCGTAATTTCAATCATTGATCTAGTGATTTTAACAGTTTATTAGTAGGGGTGTTCATGGGTCAGTTCGGATCAATTTTTACCAAATTTAAGATCCAACCCAATCAAATTTGATCGATTTGATTCAGTTCAGTTTTCAGAAGAAAAAGAATGAAACCCAACTCAACCCGTTCATGAACGGTTTGATTTGATTCGGATCACCGGGTTACCCATTTAATTTTTTTAAAAACTACTATTTTATATCACGATTCTTTCAAATATCCCATACAATTAACACAATATTATCAAATGTATGAAACTAGTAAAATTGATTCATTTAATACCATCAACATAATATTCTAAAATAGACTTATAATATAAATTAAAACAAAAGATTTTTGAACAAGATTTACTATAATAGTTTGAATCACAAATGTTTCTTACAAAGCAAGTTTTGTTATAACCAATTTTGTTACAACCAGATTTGCTGAAACAAACAAATAAACAAAATATGATTCATTAATATTATAAACATGATAAACAAAATATGAAAAAAAAAGGTCATAACCTTAGATCAATTCTTATTTCAAAGCAACATACGGTTAGTATCTTGGTTCTGATCAAATTTTTCATTATTTTTATTTCAGCTACTTAAACTTTTAAAGAAGGAAACATAACTCAAATGTCTAAAATACAAGATCTTAAACAATTAGTTGAGTGTCGTGATTTATTTATCTAAAACTCTAGATGGTCAATTTAAGTCAATTGAAAACTTTTTTAATATTGAAAATTATTTCATTTGGAAGCAATCATGAACTTTTTTAATTATAAAAGTCTGTTATTAAAACTTCTATAACATATGAATATTGTGTTGGTCCCAGATGAACTTAAGAGGGGGGTAAATTGCGTTTTATACAATAATTAATAATTTAAAATCAAACTCAAAGTAATAATATGGATATAAGAGATAAAAAAGACACAATTAATTTTAACGTGAAAAATTTAATTGGGTAAAAAATTACGACGTCCAAATTGGATAATCAATCCAATGAAAAACTCCACTATGATAATTTTGTGTACAAAAGTTCCTAGTATCCTAGTTTCCTAATCTACCCTTACAGAACAATTATCCCAACCAGTATTATTATTTTCTAACAAAAAGCTCTAGTCTAAATTCACCAAGAATAGAGACAGACTGGTATGCTTGTTTTCCAAATAGACTGGTATCCTAATTTCCCAGCCAGAAATCGCACGTCTCAATTCATCAAGAACAAAGACAAAACTGGTATCTTAATTTCCCATCTGCGACCTTTTTCAAAGTCAAGAAATAGAATACAATAAAATAATTACCAACACTTCTATTCCTTAAACAAATAGGTACCTCTAAATCCTGATGGAGAGTTGAAAAATACACTTCTATATAATCTCACAAAAATTCATTTAAACTCTCTAAAACTCTAATATTATTTAAAATAAAATACATAAATGAACACTAAAATATATTTTTATTTATACTAATTTAAAAATATAATTTTAACCAATTTTTAAATACAATCCTAAATATATTCTATCATATTATCTAATACAATTTTAAAAATATTTTATTATATTATTAAATCTTAAAAATATTCTATCATATTTTTAATACGATATTAAAAAACATTCTATTTTATTTTTAAATACAATCTTAAACATTTACAATACAACATCTTTTTATTGTCAAATTATTTATTTAATTTTTAATATATATATATATACACTAAAATTTATATTATTATTACAAATTCACAAATCGGATCATCAGATCAACAAATCTATAAATTTAAACGCATGACCCAACTTATACATGAATGATTTTGATAGATTCTATTCAATTTTAACCCAAATATATAAATGATTCAATCCAAATTAGATCGATTCAGATCAGTTTAGATTTGCGGGTAACTTGTACCCATAAACACCTCTATTTATTAGCACACTAAAACAAAACAGAGCTCCACTTGACAGTTACTGTAGTAATTGGCTTTTCTTATCAGCTCATTCTTTGCAGTTTGCAGCAACGCGAATTTCGAAAGTTGAAGCGCAATTCAACAAAATAGCATTATACACACTAATTCTTTTCCTTGTTCCACTTGGATGGCCTCTTCCAAAGAAGATTCCCATTCCGCAAAAGCAAACAAAACTAGTTTGTTCTAGTACTCTAGACTAGTACCCCCTCATCCTAAATAAGAGAAAAAGCTCGCTTAACAGCAAAGAAAATAGTGCTATACTATATACTATATTAAAAATAAAAAAAAAAATTCAGCGGGTCCATGTGATGGGGGTTGAGGTGTTGTGAGGAAGCTGTGGTAACAAGCAGTGTTGCTGGAACCCCTCTGTTATTCCACCGTGTGTCGTTGGATAGTGAATGCTCGAAGTTGAAGTTTTAGCGTCAATGTCAGTGTGATGTTCTTGTTCAATATCCATCATGGATCCCATTTCATCATCTTCCATCAACTCCGCATTTGTGTTGTCAGAATCATCAACAGCGGAGAACTGGTACTGGTAAGAAGGTGAAGGTACCCAAGGCACAAGAGCCAATTCATCATTTTCCTTCTCACGTGATTCTAATTCTGTCACGCGCTCACATTCTTTGGACCACAGATATTGATCTGCAATTACAATCATGCTATTTCAATTAAGAACGCTAATACTAACAAATAAGATGACACAAGTAAATTACATAAAAATGCATTTTACACCCTCAATTTTCGGCAAAAAATTAGTCCAAATCACTGTATTTTAAACGATAATATTCGTATCACCTTCTTAGAGAATTAGGTCACAGTCTTCCGCAGCATTTAGTTCTAGCTCACGTTCAAATTAAAATAGGTTTTTCATACAATTCCGATTAAATAAACAATGTCAGAAACATCAATTCGATAACAATTGCTCGCTAAAACAAATAAATGTTGTCCTTGTATTTTCCATAATTAGTGAATTTCATCCCTCACTCTAGGTTAGGGATCGTAAGTACAATAGGAATTAAGATAAATTTTAACTGAAAATTGAGGAAGGTAAAGCACATTATATGGAAGAAAAGACTTACTGTTCCTAATTCCATTCATAAGGTCAGGATCGAGAGCGAGAGAGAAAGAGGGATGGGAATGAACGAGAGGCTTGAAGAGCACCAGAGCTCTCTCCTCGTTAGGTAACGGTAATGGTTCGTCCTCTTCCACAATTGGCGGCAACTCAGCGTCCTGAAACGGCGGAATCGATTAGTAAATGTTAAACAAAAAAGTATCGTTGGTAGTAGATAGCGAGGAATAGAGAGAGAAAGTACTAACGAGACGGCGAATCTTGGTGGCTGGTGAAGCGAGAGGGAAGTCGTCGTTGAGTTCATCGACGCCTCCTTTCCTCTTCAATAACCTCTGCAGCGCCATGGAGATGTGAATCGAATGAGCAACGAAGACGATGGTGGAAGGTGGTGGAGACGTGGAGTTGGTGTGTGTTGAATTGAAGAAAGAAAATATGGGAAGGAGTGAGTATTTATTGAGTGGGGTCTAGATTTTTCTAGAATTCTTCAGCGTTTACTCTTGCATTCCCAAACCTTCCACACCTGATACCACCTATTAACCCACGTGTCATAATCCCCTCACTAATGCTATCCACGTTCTTTCATCCTTCATCATTAACTCTCTTCCTAATTCTTTTCAACATTTTATTAACCCACGCATTTACCGTATCTTTATATATTTTACCGGAAATTTTCTAAATAATTTATTTATAGATAATTTTTATATATATAAAACTTAGGAATGTTTATAATCGAATCAAATTTGTAAATCGCCAAATCAATTAAAAAAATCACTTAAACCCAAAATCACAAAATTAAAAAAAGCTAAAAATTTGCATTTTTTTACAGTTTAATTTAATTTGTGGATCTTATTATCAAAATGGAAGCAAACCCCATATTACAATTATATTAATTTTAAGTCTTGCACGGAATCCTTATGTATTTGAACAATAAATTTTTAGATAATTTATTTTTAGATAATCTATATATAAAAGTAACTGTTTAGTGCAGTTAAAAAAAATAATTGTTTATAATCGTTAAAATGTTACCGTTTATTTTTTGCAAATTTTTTCACCCTTACATATTAAATATTAATATTATCATGTATATAAATATGAGTAACACTAATTTTTATTTCGTATTATAATTATTTTTAATGTCATGATAAAAAAAATTAATATTTTTAATTATTTTATAAATAAGATAATTATAACTTAATAAAATCAATATAAATAATTAATAAAATATAAGGATGTGAGTCTTTCTAGTTGCTCTTTAGTCGCTAGTAGGAATAGAGTGGCCATAGGTGGCTTACCTGACGGTGCCCGGACACCAGGTAACATACCTTGGCAGGGCCAAGTTTTCCTCCAAGTGCTCCTTTCCTTGCTCCCTCACTCCACAGTCCACACGCAAACAGACAGCCACTACGAGAAAAGCATTACTAAAACTTGGAGCAAACTCACATCTAAATGCTCAAATACAACTTAGCTACGTTTCCATCATCGTATCATTACATCACTATCACAGCTTCTAATTCTTTCCTAGGTAAAGGCAAAAGAAAATTTTTAATGCATCTATTATTTTTATTTACTGATCAAACGATTTCTTTTCCAGCATACTGGGAACAGGATTATATATGTAGCTGATAATAACAAGGAAGCAGGATTTTCCAAGCTACACATTTTCATCTGGAATGCGCAAGAGGATAACGGAAGAATAACTAAGCATGGGATACATATTGGCGTCCAGAAACTGAGCATACTGTTGTATGGCAATATCTCTTCCAGGAAGGTCAGGAGTGAGGAAATCATATGGTGTAGGCTTGCTGGTGTCTACAAGAGGTTCCCATTTGTATCCAGGACGCTCCGGCAAGGTAACTGTGAAAGGTAAATGACTCATATTGAAAGCAATGTATATTTCTCCCTTCACTGAGTCTACCTGGGTTCAAGTTCATGCCAAACAAGGGTATTAGTCACTTATGGAGAGTAGTAAATAATAGAACGTACAGGATTTAACATTCTCGTTAAGACAAAAGTACTCAAAGTAAATTAAGCTACTGAGAGATCAAAAGTTCTCTACTGATGCTAATCTGAGCATTAAATTGACAACTTTGCATGAGAGGGTATTGGTTTATGTCCAGGAGCAGCTAAACCTATATTATATACCACGGGGCAATATATATCATATTTAATTATTTGGCCTTTCAAATTCAAAACCCAGGCTTAGAATAAATGCTTCTTTACATGTGTTCAAATTGGTACCATGGATGTAGCAAACAATCATAATGGGAGTTCTAACTTTTCTTGACTCAGCATATATGTTCTGCCAATGTTAGTATCCAGGAGACTGCTAACCAGTCATTCTTTGTCGATATAACAACAGCCCCATAATGATTATTCGTCAACCTAGCTATGATCACATACTGCCATTGCCGGATGCAGAGTTTCTTGGTTTGACGTAGAGGCTCAAAGTTTAGTTACTGGTAATTCCATATTTTAAGACAAGCATTATAGCTTTTCTTATAACTTTTCACCAGGAACAGAATTCTTATATCCACATGGAAATATGGGCAAAAAAATTATTGTACCATGGTAAAAGCCACAAAACGGCTGGTTTCAGACCAGTCTGGCTTTCCAGGAAAATGACCATGCCACTGTAGCCTCTCTGAAGTTGGGAAGTCAGCTAAGCCTAGCGATTCACATTCCCTGCAGGATTATAACTTGGAACATGAGAAAATAACAAAACCCCACGAGAAAACACAAGGTACTTACTGGCGGAACTTAGTCATAAGGCGACAAAATCTGAAGAAATCTGATGAGGATTCTTCCTTTTTGTCCCATCGGAAGTAATTATGCTGCACAAAGGTTGAAGATAAGTTAATAGAATTGACAATGTGGTGAGACGTACATTGAAATTTTACGGTAGATAAGAGGATCACATAATTATCATGACAATAGGTATTGTTATTTCCTCCTTTTGTGTGTCCATATTCATCGCCCATATATATCATTGGAACTCCCTGGTATGATAAACTAAAAGTCAGTAAACAGAGCTCTTCCTGTTAAAATATTTAAATGAAGAATAATTTGATCAATTTTACAATGCCAACACAGCACAACAGCATTGAACTAAAGTAGTTTTACATATTCATTGCGTCTCCATCTGCCTAAAAAAAGTCACATTAAAGTTAAAAATCCAACTGATGACCAGTGTTAATTGGACTCTACCTGGGAAACCATGAGAGAAAGAAAAAAATTCCGCATTTGTCGTTTCCTCAATTTCTTCACCGAGGTACTGACAAACTCCCCCTCCTACATTAGTAACAGAAATGGGATTAAAATTCAATGCGAAGTTCTCGTTAACTCATTTAACTTTACATAAAGATTATAATACTTTGAGCGGAAACTATTTTAAGGAATCAGAAAGAGCTCCATGTCCCCCATAAAAAGTAAGCCCAGGAATGCATAATACATACACACACACATGGGAGAAAAAAGAAGAAAACTAACAACGACAGTCAAGGCTCTACAGAATATGATATACATGACAAGATACCAGGCAGGAAATGAGGTGAATGCAAATATGTTGGACTAAAGCCTGGCGCACAAACTAAAAAAAAAAAATCTTTCAAGAAGACAGTAGCCACAATATACTTTTCATAATAATGTCAGTGGGTGAGAAAGAGAAAATAATCATGAAAAAGTTTGGAGGATTCTAGTGAAGTTTTATAATGAAGGGAGCACACTGGACAAGTTTGTGTCAGTGAGTGAGAAATTTGAGACTTAATAGAAAAGCTCTCTAAGCTCCATAAAAAAAAAATTATTCATTTCCTGTGAACAGTTTTGAGTTTTGACTTACATATTATCATCTACATGAATCTAGCGTGTCCAATTCATAACCATTGAATATTTGGGTGTAGATATTGCCATGAATATCATAATATTAGTGATATTCAGATTGGAGAAAAGAAATAATCTTGAGATGAAGTACTTCCAATAGGTAGAAAGAAAAACTACAACGGAAATAACTTTAAATGCAACTCTGAAGCAGGTTTCTAAACATTTACCTGTCCGCAGTTCCAGCTATTATTATGATTTTCTCCATCATTATTGTCTTCTCCATTTGACAAATTATTCTTGTTGTTATAGGTCACCAAATCAGCTAGAGTGAACCCATCATGAGCGCATACAAAGTTAATACTATGCCATGGTTTTCTTCCTCCTCCCTGTGCCAAAGATATAGAATAAAGTCATGTCTACTAGAATAAAGAATGAAGTAGAAGAAAAGATGATATCAACAGCCAAACAGGATGTTCACTGTATAAAGTTGAAGTCAACAACAGGACCCATTCAAACAATAATGATAGCATTAATTAAAATAGATGAGAGGTTATACACAAAAGAAACTACTATTGTAATATAACATGAGACAGCAGATAAACCTGATATAAATTAGGACTCCCACAAAGGCATTCAGCAAAAGTTCCAGCAACGCCATCTGTACCCTTAATAAACAGGCGCACCGTGTCTCTATACTGCAAAATGCAAGCATTGCACATTAGATTTAGATAGTTCATGCACGTCACCACCAGTGCATGTTATATTCAGAAAATTGGTGAGCATACAACACCAAATATTTGGTTGAAGAGATTTACATACATTGAAAGCAGAAGGGGGAGCCTGTAGAGGGGGGGAAAGCATTTAGTTGAAGGTAAACAGTTCATAGACTTTGGTTAAATTCTCAGCATTTTAGCTTGCATGAAGGGAATCAAGAAGAATTTAGTTACATGGGTACATATGACCACTCGTCTAATTGTCCTAGTAACTATAAATATTGCAGACTGGTCTAGAAAAGGAGAAAATTCATTGCAGTTTAGTCATATAAATTAATTGACTACTTTCATGCCAAGTCCGTAGTCCAACAGTTTTTTTCAAGATTGAACATTTGAAGAAGTCAGCACTACCTTGTAGTTCACAATGATCCACTCATTAAATATCAGATCCCATCATAAATTACAATTCCAGAAAGAAATAGTGAACACAAATATAAACTACATGCAAAGTTAAACTCCATTCAAATGTTGACGAGTTTATATGATTCAAAACCAGGTAATTCTCAATAAAAATGAACTTGATGCAATTATTCTTATACTTTCACTTAAATAGGCTACAGGATACATATGATATTTCGGTGTTGTGTTATCAAGTTCTCTTTTTCCAAAACACAATTCCATTTCAAACTGCTTTCCTACATCCTCTTGTCGCAGAATAATAACGGGGTTATGAATCCAACAGTTATGTCTGCACTGACCTTCCCATTCCATTCTGACCAAATACCCCAGTGAGGGAAAATGCCAACTTGATAGAGGCCACCAGCATCCCAGGCTTCAGCTATAAGCTATAAAAAGATAAATTAAGAAAGTCCACATATTAGCTAACTGCTTCCAAATGAGTGAAAAACTAATCTATAAAACATATAATGATTACAATAACCAATCAAAATATTTTAAGGGAAGTACAAGTCAAGCCGGCGACTTGTGTTTGGCACTCAATCTGAGGCAAGATAGTAAACAGCACCTAGAAGGAAATACTACCTTAAAAAGATGCCCTTGACTTGTGACTATTCAGGTTCCAAAGGTGAGATAAGGTAATAAACACCAAAAGAAAGTTGTAAATAATAACCTAAATAACCTCTATGACCCAGTTTACCCATCTCTTTTTAAATTACTCAATCATATACGGCAATTCAGATCAGTGGACTTTTACTTGTAACTATCGAAGTTCCAAAGGTGATGTAAATAGCCACTGACAGTAAGTGCCATTGCAAACCACAGCTCTATCACCTAATCAACTTTTATGACCAGGTTCAGTCCATCTTTTAAAATTATTTATTCATACATATACATCTATTTAGATTAGAGGAATCTTTAAGTAACTATTGAAATTAAATTGTTTAAAATCAAGTTTTTGGGGTACTTCATGAATTTCTTTCATAAGCATAATGATTCTTCTGTTTCCCATACTTCTTTTCTCCTAAGTGACCCTTATTCCTTGTATTGTCTACTGCCCCTTAACAATGCCAACTTTTTTCGTTGTTTCACTGAAACAATTTATACTAATCACACAATTTAACCATAAAACATGGACATGCCCAACAAAGCACCCCGATCTTTCCTTTCATTAGTTACTTTCAACAGAAATGTCAGAATTCGTCTTTCTTTTTGGATACGAGAATAATCAAAGCAATCTAGCCACTCTAACCTTGCAAGTTTCAATCCCAGATCAAACCCCAAAAGCAAGCCTTATTCATATATCAGCAGAAAACTTAATACATATGCTTTAAACCCCTTTATCTGCTAGGTAAACAAACAAATCATATATGATGTACAGTCCCGTTTAACTAACAGAAGATCTCAATTTCCAACAAATTTTGTAATATCATTTTGGTGAAATCTGTTTATTTCATGAAAATTACCATAAAAATTTCTCTCATTTCAAAAGTTACTTTGATATACTTTGAAAATTATTCAATGTATGTCCTCAAACTGATAACAGATAAAGCTTCACAAATGATTTATAAGAATTAAGTTGAAATACCTTCACTCCACAAAGTATAGGATCGTTACTGATCAAGTCAATTAATGGTGGGCTGCTTAGAGGGGTTCCTGTTGTCAACAAGTCACCTTCTAATGGAGCACCAAAAACATTAGCTCCATCCCAAAGACTGATAACGAACAGGGAGAGGAAATAAGAACAGTAAGATGCAAGGGCGGAGCAATGTTATGACAGGGGGGAGCTATGGCCCCCTAAACTTTTTTGAAATCTATACATGTATATATGTGAGAGTTGCTTGTCTAATCAAATAGGAAAATTGTAGATAAAAAACTACTGCAATGGGTCAAGACTAAGCCAGGTAGTCATATCCTGTAATTCTCAGGAACGTCTATAGTGTAGCTCTAGTAGTAGCACAATTTCAACCAAAAGAACCATGTTTGCTCAATTTATCTTTCAAAAAATTTGTATATTTTCATTTCCTAATATATATGTATGTGTATATATATATATATATGTATATGTATATGTATGTATGTATATTGTGTATATTTATGCACTATATAAATTTTCAGTAAGATAGTTTACATGTATGCTCAAGCAGATGATTATAAACTTTATCTATTTTAATTTGTGATAATTATATAGATAATTTTTCGTTTTCTATGTAGTTGATAATTTTAATTTTTTTAAAATAATGACCAGAAGTAAATTCTGTTTTCTAGAGAAAAAATTGTGAAAAAGAAGAAAAAAATCAACTTTCACATCATTTGAACCCAAAAAATGCCCTAAGAATTCAAAAAGATCGAATGAAATGGGAAGCAATGTAATAAATTTAAGGATTCTAAATATTTGTTTTAGTATTTTCTTTGGATAAATAGTCAAATTTATCTCTGAAAATATGATGTGAAGATAAATTTGACAATAAATTGTAATGTTCAAAGACCAATTTGAAAATAAGTTGTATTTTTGAGAACCAATTTGACATTAAGTTGCAAAGTTTAGGAATCAATTTGTCATTAATTGTCTGCATGACTAATTTGTCACACTTTATATACATTTAGAGACTGAATTTGAATTTTTATCTTTCAAAGACTAATTAATCAATGTCTCACACTTTCAAGGACAAATTAGGTTATTTACCCTATTTTTTTATTAACTTTGTGTTTAAATTAGAACTTAAGTTTGAAATATATACTAGAATATTATATATTAGAATAAATCCTTTTGTAGCTCCCCCTCATTTTCAGTTGAAGCTCCACCACTGGTAAGATGTATCAGTCTACAGAAAAAATTGAGAAATAATGCACTATATATAACCTGCTACTTCTGGTCATAATAGAAGCAAGATCAAAGCGAAAACCATCCACGTGCATTTCTGTTACCCAATATCTGTCGTATCAGAGAAAAATAGTTAGACCTTTAATTAGCAACTTGTAACCCCCTAGTAAATAACAATTGAAACAAATCTGACCAGAGTACAATAAACTGAAAGAATATACAATTATGCATTATAAATGTAAAGGGTTAAACTGTTCAAGGCACAGGATTGTTAAGGTCAATTATGTTAGAACTTAGAAGTGATATGCTAGTTGCGTGACAGGAGGCTTAGAACTTAATCCCTAATCAAGGATCTATATTTTATATACTCTCCGATGCCAAGGATCTGTCTCACATGCACCTCTACGCCTGAAATTTATGATATAAACATACACATAATTGTACATCAAATCATCAATGGTAAAACTATGTAAACAAGTGTGGAAATGCCCATAGGCATGAAAGTCTACAATCTTTTAATAACTGATTTTCAATCAAGAATTGAGAGATATGATATAGAAAAATAGGTTTAAAATAATTTTTAATAAAATCCATGAGAAATTAATTTCACAAAACCATACAACTGATAATCGTTGTAAGCATACCTTAAGCTGTCAACTATAAATTGTCGTACAACTGGATGGTTGCAATTGAATGTGTTCCCACATCCTGAATAGTTATAGAACTCCCCCTAAAAGATCATGAAAGTAGTTGTAGTAATTTAGTTGACCATATCCATGAAATAGAAGCAACAAAATTTACAATATAAATTATAATAAATTTGAAAATAGTCATACAACCATAAAAAACCCAGTCTGCATAATAACTACATTCTTAAGTAAAAATGCAGATTTAAAACAAAACAGGTGTTTTATTCAGGTCACTTAAATCGGAAATATTTTTTACCAAGAATCCCTTCATAATTTTACCAACCCTTCACTTTAATATTTGAGTTCCTCCAACAACAACAAAAGCTTTTTGATACTGGGTGGGGAAGATTTGAGTTAATCCAAGGTTTTAAAATTGCCAACTGATAGGCCATTAATACAAGTATTAGAAGGGAAAAAAAGGGAAGGGACAATTAAATCAGGCCGAAAAGAACAAGGAGTTGGGCTTGGTAATCAAGGCCTATATGTATATGTGAGAAGAAAGAAGCTGGATGAGAAAAGGAGTCAGTTAGAGGAGAGCGGGAAATAACAGAAAGGACGTGTGGCATGAGAGGAATAGAGGAAGGGGATTCTGCCAATGATTAAGAATACGGAGGAATGGAATGGTAGTGGGTATTCGAGGATTACAGTTAGTTGTGTAACCTTTTGTCTGGGTTGGGGAATTTTTCCCTGTAATTTGGCAATTATATATATATATATATATGTATATATTAGGTTTTATTTCTGTTTCGCTTATGAGTTCTTATAGATAAATTCAGTTTCATTATTTAAATCTACTTCAGAAATTCGGTTTTAACACCAACTAAACTGGCTGAAACAGAGAGCAAAAATACTGAGCTCACCTTGGGTGCTAACATGTAATAGATACTGTTGTCGACACCTCTGAAAGAAATAATGGGACCATTCTCATTCCCCTCAGCTGTATGATTGAAAACAACATCCATGATGACCTACAGCAGTATTATAGCAGACAAATCATAATTTAATTTCAAAAATAAAATGAAAAGAAGATCGAAAAGAGAATCCATGAAATGAAATCATATGTATTTCTGGTGACCTCTATTCCTCGTTTGTGCGCCTCTTTAATCAGGAATTTAATTTCATTAATCCCATCCTGGCCACAGTTTCGTATGCCAGCAGATGAGTATCTGATCATTGGGGAGAAGTAATTGATGGTTGAATACCCCCAAAAATTGACCCTAAAAGAAAGATATAGAATTATCATTTAATTATGATAAAATTAAAGAAGGGAAAAAAAATTGTTTAAGAGCCACAAGTGTAGAATATCATCCAATGAGAACATGAGTTGATCAAAATAAGCTGAGATTGGAAGGAAAATTATGACATAGTACTTTGCAAGATGTAAGGCATCCAGGGTTAAAAAGTTATCCCAAACATTCTAATGAATAGCAAAATATGACTAGAATCCAACTTCAAGATGCCAATATTTGAAGCCAATGATAAAAATAACAATTATTCCATCAGCAAATAACTCCCTTACCTGTAGTCTCCTTGTACAGAATTGTAACCGAAGTATTCCAGTTCATTGAATTCATGACATGGCATTAATTCTAGACAATTTACTCCAAGTTCCTGCAAAAAAATAAAGCCAAGCGTAAGCAGTTACATTATGGTTTAGCAAACATCTTATGCATTTAAATCTGCTTTATGTGGTAATGCAATACAGCGGCAAAACAAATAACGTGCAGTACCAAGCTCATGAAAAAAAATACTGTAGATCCAACAGCATGGGAAAATAGTATGGATGATGAGGCTAGATGACACTATGACTTAGCCCAAACTCTCCCCCTGATTCCATCAAGTTCATTTACAGTCATGCATTGTGCTTCTCACTGAAAAATTACTGTCTACGGCGTAGATAAAGACACACAAATATCTTTCATTACAATTAGATCAGAAATGTACAACGTATTTTATACTTGAATGTTGTTGCCGTCAGAGAGATGGTATAAGTTTTTAGATTCAGAATTAAATTAATATAGTACCGGCCAGTTTTTACATAATAACCATTGGTAGAAATATCACAAGGAATTCTTCAAATTATTTTAGAAAATGATTGGAAACTTCACCTTTAAATGGTCAAGCTTCTCCACCACACCAAGGTATGTACCAGGGAAATTGGTATTGCTGGACTCATGCTTTGTGAACCCACGCACATGCATTTCATATATAACAAGATCCTTTTGTGGATACTTGAGAGGCAAATCTCCTTCCCAGTCAAACTAAACAAGTTGCACAGCAGGAATAAAAAAAAATGAAACATAGTTTTAAAAGGTTGGAGTAAAAACTAAAAACCATTTTAATAAATAAAGTACCTCATCATCCTCAGAAGGTACCATACCAGCCATCTGGGGCCAGCAGTTACCATCAGGTCCTAAAGCCCCAAACTCCCCTCTGCTTATAACTGCCTAGACAAATCAGCAATATAATATTAGTGTCCACTCTAATAATAGTCCAATTAAATATTATAACTAAAAACAGATAAATCAATAATAGATGGAGTTTTGTTGTGTCACTCTTCACCAGCATTCGAATTTAATTTATACATAAAATAATCAAAACAAGAAGGGTGCAGAGGCACTAACTTTGGCATAAGGGTCCAGTAGTATATGAGAAGAGTCAAAGTAATGTCCCTCCAGAGGAGAAAACTTGCCATCAAATTTGTACCCATAAAGCATATCTCTAAAATCTCCTTTAAGGAAAACATGCCAGACACCTCCAGTCCTATTAATCAACGGATCAAGAGGAACATACTCCGTCACTCGATTCTGCAACAAATAAACTCAAATCGTCAACACCCACAAACAAACTACCACTGAGTTACGTTTTCAGAAGTTTTAGTGTGTAATTGAGAGATCGTTTGCAAAATTGATTTTGAAGTAAAGTCACATGTTTGTTCGGTATAAATTTTTTCATTAAACGCAAAAACATGCTTAAAGGTGATTTCAATTTTGGACCTAGAATCAATTCCGGAATTAGAAACCAAACACGAGAACACTTATTTACCTAGAATTAGTTTAGCTGGTATTTTAACGTGAATATCCGGATATGGGAAATGAAGAGAGGAGTAACTAACTCACATTCTGGAAATCAGAGAGAGTAAAGAAACAGAGAGTGGCGGAGAGTGCGTTGAGAGAGGAAATGGCGAAATTGACCCCACCGTCTCGAACAGTGGCACCAAAGGGGGAAGGGTAGCCTCTGGAAGCTTGGAAGAGAGTCTCCAATTGAGGCTTTTCCACCACCGCAGTTTCTGTCTCGAAACCGCCACCATTCGCAGCAGCGCGAGTTGAAGGAATAATGGAACTGGTCTTGTGGTGCGGGGAGAGCCTTTTGGTGAGAGCAACACTAACTCTAACGGCGACGCCGCCGCATTGAGAGTGGGAGTGAGGGAGGAGGGTGAGAGTGGGATGAGGAGGAGAGAGAATGGAGAAGCACGCCATTGGCATTGATTGATGCTGCTGGATCGTTGTTTCATCAAACAGGTGCGGGGCATGGATTTGAAAGATGTGGACTCGGAGATACTATCATGATCATGATGAATTCGTGATCGTTTCTTGAATTGAACACATTCTTTTTGATTCAGGGAAATTACATGTTTGTTCCCGTGGGCCACCACCTCCTCTCCCTTCTTTTCTTTATGACCGTTTATTTGTTGCGGCCATGCACTTTTGGATTGGACGCTATATTTGAATGCAAGGTTGAACTTTATACACCAGCCAAAGAATTTATACACCATTCCAAAATTCAAAGTGCCAAAAATACCTTTGTTAATTTATAACAAGTTGAGCACTATGTTCGTTGGTTTTTTTCTTCGTTTGAGGCTTGAGCTTGAGCTTCATTTTGACACTGATTGAGTGTATTGTGAGTCTTAGTAGCTGCGAGGTCGTCTAGGCTAGTGGTGGAAGCTTTTGTGGTTGTTGGGTTGGTCGGTCGGAGTCGCAGACGGTGGTGACTAGTGGTTCTGTGTAGGTAATTTTTTTTTTATTTACGGATTACGTAATTTGTATAATATATACGGATTATGAAATCTGTACGTTTAACTTAATTCATAAGAAGAATACGGATTTGTTAATCCATATGACTTATACGGATTAATAAATCCGTATGGTTTATATGGACTGGATAATTCGCATAAACCATACGAATTTGTTAATTTGTATAAGTCATACGGATTAAACAATCTGTAAGTGTTAATCCGTATAAATCATACAGATTTGTTAATCCGTATAGCTTAGGTCAATGCAGAAAACTAGAAAAAAATTAGGAAAAATGATTTAAATTATTAAAAATTGATTTTTACTATTAATAAAATAAGTAGGTGAAAATAGATATTAGTTTTAATTGATATGGTTTTATTTTGTAATATTGATGGTGATAAAAAATGTATAGGATTTGTTTGATAATATAATTTTAATGTTTGTATCTACTTTAATGTGTTTTTGTAAGGAATTTAAAATTATTGTCATTTGTTAAGATGAACAACGGTGACTGAATATATGACAGCATTATGTTTGAAGAATTTGATATGAATGAAGAAATCGGATATGAAACTAGTGCATTTGAAAATGTTGATTGTTCTGCGGCCTTCAATACTTGTGAGGTATTTATAATAGTTGTAAATTGGTTTAAGTTTTTAAATACACTGTGTATGGATATGAATTTTTTTATCAATTTTTGTAGGTGTTCCCTTCTCATGAGGATGTATTAAAATGGGCTAGAAATGTTGCTTATGAGAATGATTTTGTAACTTTGATAATGAGATCGGACATGTCAACTGGCAAGAAGGGAAGAACATCATTTGTTTTAATTGATTGTGAAAGGAGTGGAAAGTATAGAGCATTCAACAAAAATATGGTACCTACAATGACTAGCACTAGAAAATGTGGTTGTCCGTTTAAGTTACGTGGCAAACCAATACCAGGAGGTCAAGTGTGGATGATTAAATTATTATGTGACATACATAATCATGCCTTGACAAAGTCATTATGTGGACACTCATATGCTGGTTGACTAACAGAGGAAGAGAAGATTATTGTTCATGATATGACAAGGTCAATGGTTAAACCAAAAAATATTCTTCTGACATTGAAGGAACACAATCCCAATAATTGTACATCTTTGAAGCAATTAATGAATGCAAGATATACATATCGTATGTGCAACCAAATCCTTCTATCTCAAGTGCAGGGCGCCCAAATTTATGAACTTTTCTTCTGTGCGACGCCAATTTCAACTCAGGACGTTCCTGCAAATAGATTAAATGAATGTCAGTCATATACTTCAAAATTCAATCCACTTTCAAAAACAAAAAAAGTACCTGTCCTTCCCACACTCGAAGAGCCACATGGTCAGCGTATTCTGTCAATACTAAACATTCCTGCGGCCCACCTGGATAAGATTGTATTTCCTCGCTTCCACCCTCCATGGCAGGGATATCAACCTCCACACGTCGGTCCTCAACACCACCATCCTCATCAAAACCAGCCCCCAAATGTACGTCCCCAGCCGGAGGGTCAACAACACCTGCCTGTGGCCTTTGTCTTCTGGTAGATGCCGTAGGCCTACGACGTTGAGGGGCTGACTCTTCATTCCCACTATTGTCTCTACCAGATCCTTTGTCTACATCTCGACCTATTGCCCAATGTCCTCCTTGTGTTTTAGCCATAATCTGGTATACCAAGTGGTTAATCCTGTCAATTTACAAAACAACCAACAATGAAAATTAAACCACACAACCAATCTAGAATTCAGATCTCATTCAAAAAGAAAGCCAAGCATGATTACCACACAACCAACAGTTAAAAAATAACAATATTATTACCCAAAAGTTGTTCAAACATAATCAACAAAACAATGACAAAGCCAAGCATGATTACCACTACCAAAGTCAACCATGATGACCACTAACCAAAGTATCATTAATCATGCAACATATACTCTCCCATCTAAGTCCCTTAATTGATGGAATCATGATGAACAATACCAAAGGAAAGCATAAGTGGTATAATAGCATAAGAGTAATAAGCCACAACTAACTAATTAAGTGATGGAATCATGATGACCACTACCAAAGGCAACCATTAGTGGTATAATAGCATAAGAGCAATAAGCCACAACTAATAAATCCATAAAAGCATCATGACAACTACCAAAACCAAACATTACAAGCAACCAAATAAAAAATAACAATATTATCACACAAAAGTTGTTCAAAGACAACCATGGTGACCACTAACCAAAATATCATTAATCATACAACATATACTCTCCCATCTAACTCCCTTCCCGTGATAGAATCATGATAACCACTACCAAAGGCAAGCAAAGAGGTCTAATAGTATAAGAGCAATAAGCCACAACTAATAAATCCATGGAAGCATCATGACCACAACATTACAAGCAAACCAAATACTATCAACTAAACTAGTTCAAACATAATCAATAAAAAATCACAAAGCACCACAATTAGATCTATGATGTAATGTATAACCAAATTAATTAATCGAATATAGTGTTTCTTCGATCCAATAATCAATATTATCCATTAAAAAACATTTAATTATATAATCTAATCTAATTAAATTTGTTAAGGGCTCAAATATGTACAATAACCAATAAAACATTATTTATTTAATCATTAATTTAAAAAAATCATTTTAAAAATTCATACGGTTGAGTAATCCGTAGCTTACTTACGAATTACCAATCTCACTCATTCCTATCGATTAATCAATTCGTTTTCAGCATACGGATTCACTAAGCCGTAGCATCCACATAACAACCCAAAACGAAGACGAACCTCACGCTGGCTGCCGCAGTCTATCACCTACCACCGTCACCAACCAATGTTGCCTGAAACGTGCCTAAGCTCACCCCAATTTATCACCAGCGCTGGCAAAGGGAACGAAATCGCAGTAAGAAGATGGAAGACGAAGGTGTATGCGTGAAAGCAGGCAAATGAATAGTTCAAACTTAAGTATATAAGCAGGGGCATTTATGAAAATTCACTATTCATATATGGGTGTATAAGTCTTTTGGCTGGTGTATAAAATTCAACCCTTGAATGCAGGTATCCTCCTACACTGTTATTTTTCGTCAATATTGCTATCTTTGGGCTCAAAAAACATGACAAATAGCCCAATATCTAAATCGACGCGGTTCTGATGCAACCCAATCCCATTATTTTCGTCTTTACTTGGGTGGACAAAGAAAAGGAGCTGCCATTCATAATTTTATTTTACTTTTACAAATGTTAGTAACACACAGTCATGCTTGATTTGAAAAAAATTCACGAAAAAAACACAACTTAAATGATGATTAACAGAACAAAATCTCCATTTTTTCTATTATTAAATTATAGTTTCAAAACTCCAATCAATCATCCGGTATACCCAATTTAATTGTGATTGGAATTGATTGGTTATCAAATTGGTCATGTAATCAATTTAGTATGATACAGTATGATTTTGTCACATTTGTGATTGAACATGTAAATAATTAGTTGACCATGATCTACTAACTTGTTAGTTCAATTTGAATCATACATTTTTTTAATTACTCAAAATGGTGGTGTTTTGATGTTAAAATGTGATTGTTAATTTATTTTTTATATTATTTGTTCAATTTGTTATGTTTGAGGTGTATATATACTTAATTCAGCTTTAAGTATTTGGCTGTGTAACGGTGGTTGAGTAGTGATTATAAGTAGTATTTTTTTTTCAAAGACAGATAAAATTTTCACAATTTTTATAACACGAAGAAGATCATACATATTAATTAATAACTCACTGACTCAATTAATAACTTAGTGTGATCACCGAATCGAAAACTACGCATTAAATTCAAATTAATATTTAAAGAAACCAATGAACAATTTGTAATTTTAATCACATTCATGTTCTATCAATAAAAGATAGTGATAATTAACCTCCATCATTTTTTTATTTATTTTTATATCCGATGATTAAGAATGTTGGCCCACCAGGACCACTTTATCCACCATAGAAACCGCTTAAATTTTATTTTTTAAAAATTGATGAATATAATTTTTACTAAAATGAATCAAGCATGCATTTATTTAAGACATCTAGTTCACTTAATTGAGGATATATATGTCTTCTTCAATTTCTATGTATAAAAAAATCAACTAAAAATCTAATTAGGATAAATACTCATTTTTATTTATGAAAATGTGAGATAATGATAAATTAATTTTTAAAAGATACAAAATTAAAAGTCATTAAATTTGTAGCTAGTATAATAGATTGATCCCGCCGTAAAATTTAAGAAACAATTTTATTATTAAATTATAATATTCAAAAGATCAATTTAATAATAAATTATATTTTTTATAACTAATTTAATATTCAGTTATAAATTTTATGAAACAATTTATCATTAAATTATCTAGAATTAATTTATCATATTTTTACATATTCAAACACTAAATTCAAAATTTTCAACTCATAAACCTATTATAGGATGAAAATAAATATATACCCATTTAATTACTTGGTTAATGACATTCGTCATGCCTCGTTACCAAAATGAATATTCATGCATGCATATTCTGACATATTTATTGTAACGGTTGATGCCACTTGTGCGCATTGTATTGACATTTGCACATACTGGCCAAAGCCATAAATACGTGTATAGTTTGTTTCTGTTCGATGAAATGTAGTAATAGTGGAAAATTCCTCTTAAAATAATGCAGTAATGAATATTTTTTTTCATGAATGATTTACGGGTAAGTTCACTAGAATTATATTTTTAGGCCTAAAAATGTTAGTCTCAATTGTTAACATTTTCACTAATAAAGATTGAAATAAAACTATTTACTAGATCGTAAGCAATAGTAGGACTAAGCTTTTTATCTAAAAAGTAATGCATTCATTTTACTATAATTTCTTTATCTTTTTTCAAATAAATGTATTAATAGAACAAATAACTATCAGTTCAGGAAAAATAAGTTTTTGAAACTAAAAAAATAGAGCATTATTAAATTTTAAAACTTATCGATAACAATTATACAGTTAACTTTATTATCAATTAAAAAATAAACAAATTAATTACAATAATTTAATAAATAATTTTAAAAATTACAAATCTTAGAGTTGACATTTAAATATAATTGTTAACAATTTAATAATTACAGAACCTTATTTTGAAACTCGCTTTTCAGGTTTAAGAACACATTTGTTTTAACAAAAAAAAAAAAAAAACACATTGTTAATATACCTTGAAGTAGAACCTCTTGCACCCTGCCTGTATTTTGTGGAGTTAAATTTGAAATATGGCAAAATGGGGTCGTTTTCTCTGTGACTTGACTCCCAATAACAAAGTTAGATGATTGACCAAGCGGACTTAAATATGAACTTTGGACTTTGAATGATCCTATATCACTATGACCGAAGGAGTTTTTAATGCATTAATTGTCTCCCGTTTCTATGTTTCTAATTAAACTTCACGTGCAAACTTATCCCTCTTTCATTTTTATTTTACTGTATGCAATTAACTTTTTTGGAAACAACGAAAGGTCACATTTTATACATTTTTTAATATAGTTTAGCAACACCTGAGTTTTATTCAATTCTGTAGGTTTTTTTTTTTCTGTATTAGAAGTTTGTTCAAATAAGAAATTGTATTCCCTCACGAAGCTATTACCCTCCTTACACATAAGAAGTTTTAGAATTTTGTTTGTCTTTTATTTTTTAAAACTCCTTCACAGAGTTAATTATATATATTTTTATTAAGATATGTTTAATTATTTTATAGTTTTTGTAATAAATAAAAAATTTATATATTAATGAAACAAACTCATTTTTTTTTCTCTTGTAAAGATTGGAAAAAATGACTAGAACATAATTCTTATACAAGAACAATATTACTATTTAACGAGAATCATAAACTTGTAATTTTTCCAAGTCAAAAGACTAAAATATGTTTACTCATATAATATTTAAATTATTTTATACAAATAATTATTATTTTACCTATCCAAAATAAATGGAAAGAAATAGTATTTTTCTCTAAATAATTTAAACAATCATTTGTTTAATTTGTTTTTTTCCTTTAAACCAAATATATCATAATATTAAAAGCGTTTAATTATTATTCTTGCAAATTAAATCGTCGATGAAGCCTCCCCTACCGTTGGATCATAGATAGTTATTGAGTTGTGATCCGCTCCTCTGATCTGGTGCACCAAACTCTGAAAACTGCCAAGTTTACGTTTCGCCATTCTAGGCTACTGATGAGTTAGCATCACGCGCATAGCAGCGTCTTACCCAAACACTCCACTCCTCTAGTGCTCGTGCACCACACGTGTCTACACAAAAGTGGGTCCACGCTTTTGTACGCTGACACCTTTTATCTAAACTTTATAATAAAAATAGTAGTATTTACGTAATAATACATCTTCATTGTAAAAAACAAACTGAATCCTTTGTTAATCCTCATATTCATATCAGTTCAGCGGTGGAAAATGCTGCGTAATTTGTTTGTTATCAATGTTCTTAAAATAGTAGAGTACAAGTAGCAGATTAGGTGGAATGAGCTAAATCGTAAAATAGTAGAAATGTAAATCATATATAAAAGTCTACACTGAAAGAAATTGAGAGAGAAAAGAAATCGAGGGAGAAAACATACAACACAAAACACTCAAGGAAGGAATCGAGGGAGAAAAATCAAACAACAATTTTTAGCTCAACAATCTCAATCTCAACAACCTCAACAATCAATAATAACAATACGAAACAGAGAGGGACCGAAGGAGAAGTCAAGAAGCAACTAGCAAACACACACAGGGAGGGACCGAGGGAAAAGACTGGAGATGGAACACTTACCTTTGGACACGAGCACAAGAGGGAGAAGACCGGAGATGGTGCGCGACGAGAGGGAGAAGACCGGAGATGGAGCGCGACAAGAGGGAGAAGAACGGAGATGGTGCGCGCGAGACTTCCATAAGAGAATGGATTTTGAAAAATCTTTTTAAAAAAGAAAAATACACACTGATTCAACTCAGTGATTCAATGAGTTTACCAAGTTGACTCGCGAGTTTACCAAATTTATATCTTTATCCAAGTTCACTACCAAATTGATTCGATTAGAGAGTAGAAATGTTGACTCGGATGAGTTTACCGAGTCAACTCCCCAATTTAAAAACATTGTTTGTTATAACTTATAATAAAAAAGATTTTAAGTGGTCAATTTTTTAATGTACAATTTTCGTAAGTTTTAAGAGAGAGTGATTTGCAATGGCGTAACTGTAAGGATGCATGTTTTCAGTGGTGTAAGATGTTGTTGTCAGAATAATTTACTTAACGAAAACATTTATACTTAATTTTTATCTTATACAATAAAAATTGCAAGCAATAATTAGTATTACGAATTAGAATAATTTTTGATCGAACGGTTGATGATAATATGATCCTCGACCTAGAAAAAATAAAAGAGTAATTTGGGCAGCGGATCCGTAACTTGCGATAAATAAAATAAAAGAATAATAAGGTTTAATTTAAGCAACGGAAAAGTTCACTTTTTTCAGAGAGGAGCGGGTGAAGAAATCACGGGTCTACTGTCTCAATCTTCGAGTGAGTGGTGAGTAACTAATCTACATCACACCCATGTGAAGTGACTCAGAAGACTTGGCCGGTAAATGGGATTTTTTTTTCTCATACTTTTTTAACAGGTATGTTTAGAAATAATCACTGTTCTAGTTCTAGCATAAAATTAAATTTTATAGAAACTCGTGTCGTAGAAATACTACAACTACTATTGTCTTTGTGTTAAAGAACCCGACAAGGCAAGAAAAACAGATAAAGAAAATACAGAATATGTTATTATGAATCCATGTGATGGGAGAGGAGACAATGGCCACTTTTTCAGTATCCACATACATACGGAAAAGTACTACGGCGTTCTCAGAGAAACTCCGGCCGTGCACTAACTTTCCTTTGCTTTTGTACGGCCAGAACATTTTTGCTTTTTAATTTTCAGCTAACTAATTACGTTTATTTGAATAAAAGTTGGAAATTTACTCTTTTTTTCAAAATTTATTTCAATATACATTTCTGTATTTTAAGACACAAAATAAAAAGAAAAATATTATTATTTTAAGAGTACAAATAATTTAGTTTAATATGGATTATCTATAAAATATTTTTGCATTATTACTTAGTTATAAATTACTTTTGATATCATTGGAATACTATTAAAAGTTTAAATTCCTAATTAAGGTGATACTAAATTAAGAATTCATAATTAATATAAATTTCAAAATAATTATAATAAAAATCGATACATTTATTATATAATATGAATTCTAATTGGATGAGATATAAAATTATTTTATATTATTTATGATCTATTTTCTTAAAGTATCTTTTACTTTTAATTATTTAAGTGGTATTAGATTAAATTCTTAAAATTATGTCTCTAGTTGAAAGAAGAGATATCATAATTAATGTTTTATAATATAAATTAGTCAACAACAATAATAAATATTTTGTATCAATGTAATTGTAATAATTTTTTTTTTTTTTTTTTATGAATAAAAGGTTAAAGTGTATTGGATGTGGGAACTTCACCAAAATTAGAGTAAGTCTCAAAACATCAATCTCATATTCAGTGTCGATCATCAACAAGATCCACATATCAGTAATAAAATTGAAACTGATGGTCCTGTTAAATATGAACATTATTCGCACCAACTGAACTATTTGTAAGAAAATTCGATAATGTACTAAATTTAAAATTTTATTCTATACGTACAATGTATCTAATTTCTCATCAACAAAACATATACTTATTTTACCCTTTAAAGTGAGCAAAATTTAGAGGAGTCAGTTATATATATTACTATTATCTTACTTATTGTTGTTGGAAAATACTATTAAATTGTGATTTAACATAATCATACAGAGAAATTGAAAATGTTAGGAAACAATTATGATATGAAAATATTAGGGAACAATTTCGAGCTAATTTTGGGATATGTTTTAAATAGCATAGTGTTGTTAATCCTTGTAAATTTCATTTTCTTTTTAAAAAATTTGAGCTGCGTCAAAATTGCTCTAAAAGTTGTTGAAATTGTTTTAAACATCTTATTATGCATGCAACATTTTTCTCTTACGCGAAGAGTAATGTGAAATAAGTTAGATGTGTTTATGCATTGCAATAAGTTTAAAAGAATTTAAACGAGTTGAACGTTTTGATTGTGTTAAACCAATATTGCTCTAAACATCTAAAAAAATATGTAATTTATTAACGCATAAAAAATATAAATTAACAAACTTCTAACGTGTTCTCTTATTAATTACTAAAAAAATATAACAAAATAAAAAATCAGCAGCGAAAAAAAGAATAAAGATATTGGTGACGCATAAAACAAGTCTTGGACAATAATTTGTTTACAATAAATAATTAATTACTACCATTATGTTAGATCATTTAATTTGAATTTGACTAAATATATATTTTTGTTAATATAGTGGGTGATTAATCTATTATTTACAATATGATATTAATATACATCATCTATAATCTATAATTTAATGTAATCAATAGTATTATGTTACACTTTTAAATGAATGTGTGTATGAATTAGGTAATTTAAATCATTATATATTTTTTTTGTCAGAGATTAATTCCACTCATGAATTCCTATCATTGTGTGTTTTAAATTTAATATTAAAATTGTAAATGTATTTAGTACAAAATTATATATTCACAAAAAGTTCCAAAATTATACGAGTATACATTATTTACAATTTAATGTAATTAAGTATATTTTTACTCTTTGAAATGAATGCGTATGTAATTAATATTATTGACCGTCTATTGAAGTATTATTTTACACTTCGAAATGATTGATTTGTATTACAGTAAAGATGTAAACATAATTTTACATACTAAGACGCATATGTAAAGTTGTTTTTGTATTACAGTAACTTTTCTCTCTCTCTCTCTCTCTCTGTAAAACTCTCCTTTTTAAATATTTTTCTTTATCTTAACAATTAAAAATATGAAAGTTACAAAATATTGTTAGTGGACAAATTTTAGATATTAAGTATTGGAGAAGACTTAAAAAGATTATTCTAAGTAAATAAAATATGGAATTTTATCTTAGAGAACAAAGGTAACAAAGAACTGAAGAAGTGAATGAAACTTAAAAATTAAAACAATAATAAAAGAAAAACCTACTAGAAAGAAGAAAAACAAAAAAAACGTGTAAATTAAAATTCTAGGGAAAAAAAAGAATAAATGTTATTTTTGTGGCACACTAATACGCTTTTTTCCTCTATTGTAAAATTTATCTTTTAAGCACCTTAGTAGTTGAAATACGCAGAAATAACAACAAAATACCATCATGCAAATGTCAAATATTTAAAAGAATAAAAATATATTAAAAGAGATTAAAAAAGAGGGAGAAATTTACCATGTTTAATGGATAAAAATCACAGGAGAAAACTTACAGTATATACTATGAATCCTTTGTATATTTAAATTAGATGATTAGGAATATTTATCATGTTTAATAGAGATTGTGAAAATCTCATTCGCAAGATTGTGTATTTTACCTTATAATATAAAAGTAGATTCATGATGATAATTATTTAAAATTATATAAAAATACACATTTTAAAGTAATAATAATAATAATAATTATTATTATTATTATTATAGGAAAAGTATTGTATGTTTTACATAAAGATTGATTATTATTTTTTGGTTAAAGTGTATATCCATTGTTTCAGATGAGCTAAATACAAATACAAACTCTACAAAAAGAAATAAGTTGTAAATAAAAAAGATAAGTACAATTAAGATGAACTAATTGGCTAATTCATTTGCTTAAGTAGATACGTAAGTTTTACTCATCTTCTATTTCTATAAATAAATACAATTATCTTAATTACCAATAAAAAACCTTGTACGCTGACACTTCATTAGTTTGTTTTAGGTATAAAAAAGACGAAAGCTACTGTATGTAACTTAAACTTTTTATGCATTATTCGAAAGGATATTTTAACTGTTAGATATATTGACATTAAAATTCAACAATTAAGATAAATATGAACTATGATGAAATTATTTACCCAAATAAAATAAAAATGTGAAATTTTTTTTCTCTCGTCATATATTTTCCCTTTAGTCTCCAACCATCCCCTTTCTCTAGCATCACCCACATCATCATCATCGCATAATTCTCTATTGTTGTCTAAAGGATTGTTGCCGTCGTCACTAAAGAAGAACCATTTATTCTTGATATCAAAATTGGATAACATGTGTGGGATTTGTTTTTAGATATGATAATTGTTTGTTTTCGATCTCAGATCTAGTGACGGTTCTTATTGTTTTTGATCTCAAATCTGATTTTTTTTTTCTCTTAGCCCTTCCATGGTTGCCTATGTTACATGATTTTGCCATTTGTGGAATGACAATGAAAAAAAAGTGATGGATTTAATGGATAGTGCACCCTTTGAGTCGAATGATGAGAATATGTGATATCTATCCTATTTTTTAGCATTATGTTGTTTATCAAGTTGGTGTTGAAAAAAAAAAAAAAACCAATGTTGGTACCTTCCAACCAAACTTCATCTCTTCTGTTGCAAATTTTTGTAAATCTGAATAAATTTTTAGAATTCAAATTTCACACAATAAAAAATTTGGTAATTGCAAATTCATCCGCAACAAGTATTATTTATCTTATATTTTTGTTTTGAAAGATATGATGAACGATGAAACCTTCTTATGTTTGTTCAATATCGGCAAAGCGTTGCACATCATTCGGGGAGAATGTGGAAGAATGCCAACATTGATCTAAATGGACAGAAAGAAAAAAGAAAAAAAATCACATTTTTTTATTGTATCTGATATAAATAATTTCATCATAGTACATATTTATTTTAACCGTTAATTTTAATACTAATATATTTAACGGCTAAAATATTCTTTTGTACGATACGTACAAAATTTAACTTACGCACCATAACATTCATAAAAAAAAAAAAAAAAACAGATTTTGGGAAAGATAAAGGCAGTTAAGGTGAGTGATTGGGTTGCGGGAAAACACAATCATTCTGTTATCTTAACCTAACCGGGGTAGTAGTAGTATTAGTATCAATTCCTCCACTATTCTATTATAGTATTCTATTTTACCTCTTTTTCTTTCTTCGTTTTCAAAACTCTTTCCAACAACTCAGAAACCAAAGCACTTGCTTCTCCTTCACTCTCTCTCATAGGCGTGCAGGTGCATTGGCGGGTGCGATGAATAAGAAAGTCGACAAGATTCGCCAAATCGTGCGTCTCAAACAGCTTATGACGCGCTGGAAGCACATCAGCCTCCGCCGCCGCTCCGACGACGAACCCTCCGCCGCGCGCCGCCCTCCCTCCGGCTTCATCTTCGTCTACGTGGGCCCCGAACGCACTCGCTTCGCCATCCCTGCGCGCTTCCTCAACCTCGCGCTCTTCGATGGTCTCCTCAAACAAACCGAAGAAGAGTTCGGACTCCGAGGTAACGGCGGTTTGGTCCTTCCCTGCCAGGTCGCGTTGTTCACTAACGTCGTTAAGTATCTCCACAAGGACGAACACAAGTACGGAAAACTCTCTCTCCAAGATTTCGTTAACATGGTTTCGGACGACACTGACGTGGCAGCCTCCGATTCCTGTAAGGAAAACGTCGTCGTTTTTGCCCCTCTGCTCCAGAAAGCAGAGGTTTGACATTCTCGACTGTGATTTCGATTGAGATTTCCTTTGTTAGGCTCTGAATTTGTAAATGGAACCCAGGAAATTTGTAAAATCTCTTTTTTACCCCCATGTAATGGAATGGGTTTTCTTAGTTCTACTCATCCTTGGATCCGTTCCCCCAAAAATTTTAGTGGGTGGGTTTCAATGAGATGTCTTTGAACTAGTCCTTAGGCTTTGGGTTATCTTTCACTATTTGTTACAACGGATGCCCAATTTCATGATGTTGATGATGATCAATTTTTAGCGATCAATGAAGAATTTTATGATAACCATGGATCTGTGTTATATATACTCTCCAGTTGTGTTTTTTTTTTTTTTTTTAAATGTTATGTACCATTTGCTTGCATAGTCTTCCCTTTAATGAATGCACCAAATTACTCACAACGAGTGAGTACCATAAATCATTTCAGCTTAATCGATAACATCAGTTTTGAATCTTAACTATGCAGTTATAAGAAATGATCAGGAGAAAAGTTTTATCATTCACAGATATTCTAATTGACTCGAGTAAAATTGTTTTTTTTTTAGATTCTGGAGAATAGTCTTGGGTAATGATGAACATAATTATTTTTTGGTACATGATGTGGCCTCAGCAAAATGAAATTTCAAAAACAACATTCTAACTAACATTTTTGTTGTTTTAGATATTAAATTGATTAATGCTTTTATTTTTTAAGAACACAGTTTTTAAGTTTTGTAGTTTAGAATGATTCAATCCAATTCAAATAAGATTGTATCTTTTATGAAAAACAGTTTTATCCGATCTTAATAAGATTATATTATTTGGAGAATACAAATGTAGTGTTTAGAGATGTGGTATCAGCAAAACGTTTGACAAAAACTTGTAACAACAAAGAAAATGTTTTACAAAAATATCATTCTAACTAACTTTTGTATAGTTTTAGAAATTAAATTGATTAATATTTTTATTTAAAAGCAAATTCATTAATACTTTTACTTTCAAGAAGAACACGCAATTTTTGTCTGAGTAACACTTGCATTGCTGCGTCAGTATACTATTTGTGGTATAGAGAAACTATAGATGTTTCTGCAATTAGATTAGTCAAGGAGTTAGCAAAGGTAATCACGTTTCTTTCTCTAATCTAACGTGCATTTTGAAAATTAGAAGAGCCATGTTTTAGTGGAGTGAATAAAATCAAAATGAGCTGTACCTGGAAAAGTATAATCTGTCATTCTGTATGATATTTGAGCAATAGAGCCACTTTCGTGTTTTTTAATACTACTCAACCTGATTTGTTGTCATTTTTATTATTCTCTATTCTCTATAGTTTCTAAACAGGCACAAAGAGATTCTGTAAAATTTTCACGTTGAATTTTGGCAAAGGCATCTCTTCTTTCTGTTCTGTTATCTAATTTTGGAATTGTATTCTGAGGCCTATGAAACCTTACCTTCGACCCTTAGATTCCGCAGTATCAACAAAACACCGCTACTTTATTTTTTTTCCCTTTTCTTTTTGTTTCTTATAAGAGAAAATGTTGGGCATGTGTCAGTCGTTGGTGTGAGAGATTCCAATGATCTTTCCAGTTTTAAAATAAAAGTGTTTCTTCTGCTTTAGCTTAAATTGATCAGATTCTATTTAAGTTTTTCCACATGACTACAGGTGATGAATTTGATCAGATTCTCATTCTTTTGTTTGGGCTCTTGAAATTTGTTGCTTCTCTTTGCAAAATAGCAATCGATATGGATTCTGATCCAGTTCTCATTTGCAACCCTGAAATTTTCTATTTGATCATGATCACTGGGTCCTGTAATTATTGCTTAGATGATTTTTTATTATTACGTACAAGTTGCAAAGCACATGAGCATCTAAAAAAAAAAAAAACCTATGCAAAGTTGTTTAACGTTTTAAATATGCAACATTGTAACTGGATTACATGTTTGGAAAAACATCTTATCGCTCATAAATCATCTTTCTCTAACTCAAATAAAATTATCTTTCATAAAAGTAAAAAATACCTATAACTTATTAAAAAAGAAAAAGAATAACATGAGACCATACATAAATCCGAAAATGGCTAATAATGCAAATTGTATAATTTTTTATTAAAATAACTATATTTTCGTAAGATTTTTTTTACAGTATATTTTCGTAAGATATCATCATAATATTTATTGTTGTATTTAAAAATATAGTATGCAGCATCCACATAATTTAGTAATTAATATTTTTTAAGAGGATCAGTTAGGTTATACAACGAATTATTCTTTATTAAATCTAACCGATGTTCAGCCTAATTCTTGGTCATAATATGATGATTTTTTTTTAATAAATAACGTTTGTCATAAGTTGTAATGGTTTATGTCTTTAATCAAGAATTTGCATGATGATTTACTTTTATACATGAAATTAATTGTGTTAGAGGAGAATACTCACCTCACTCATGATCCTTAAAAGAAGACTATTTATAATTTAGGTTGGAGACTACTTTGTATCAATATTATAGTAAAAAAAATGATTTTTCAATAAAAATATAGTTTAAAAATAAGAATATACTATAAATATATGTGTAACTGTGGCAAAATCTTCAACCCAAAAAAAGCAACATATTAGAAAAATAATATAAAATCCTAAGCATTACTAATATTGTTAAGCTCGGATTATCGTTTAAATGTGAGAACCTAAATTTGTGGAACTAAAAAAAATATTTTTAAAGTTGACATGATAAAAAAGTTATTTCTAATTTTTGTGGACTATTAAAAATTGTTTTTAAATTTGGTGATTAACAAAAATTATTTTTGAAATTGAGGATTAAATAAATCACTTTTAAATTTGAGGGAAAAAAAAAACTTAATCCAAATTTAAGAAAACAGACAAATATTTTAAGGAGGCTAACATGTGATATTAAATTTTATGTTGCAATTACTAAGGTGACTTATGTTAGCCACGTTTGCAGTTTTGTTAATGTTGATAGATAGAGCTTAGAAACTAAAATTGTTTTTTCCAACATTGAAATAAAATATTTTTTCTATAAATTTGGGGGACCAAAATCAAATTCATTGCAAATTTCAGGGACTGAAAACAAAATTTGACCAAAAACATATATACATATTTCCATTGGTATGATATGATGACTAGGATAATAAGAGGGTTGAAGACTATTGAGAAGGTATTGAGAGCAAGAAAATTCAACATCTCAAATTGATAAAAATAAAATAAAATTGTGACAGAAGGAAAAAACTGATTGAGGTGAGAAATAGAAAGTAAGAACGTCATAATCGTATTTATGCATCTAATGCTAGCTAGGCCCATGGCCCGATAAGTTAATTTAAGACCCAACAAGTTATATATCTAATCCAATTAATCTAATCTAATATACCTATATATAAAAGCAAACTGTTAACAAAAATACAAAAATAGACGGTTTATATTAATGATACTTGACAAAAAAATAGGCTTAAAATGGTAACTGCACATCTCTCTTTCCCTTTTTCCTGTATTTTGGTTTAAGAAAAGTGAAATTTGCTAATTGCACCCCATTATTAATAAATGCACTCAAATATTTCAAAGTTAAAACTTGCTAATTACACTCCTCTTTGATAAGTGCACTCCAATATTTCCAAATAAAAACTTGCTAATTGCACTACCTTTTTGATAAGTAAATTAATATTTCCTTTTAAATCTTAAATACTCATTATATCATTTCTTTCATCCCTCTCTCTCACGCGTTATCTCTTTAATGTGTAGACAGTGGTATTATCTGTGTATGCAAAATATCGTACTAGTCAGTTACAAAAATACAAAATCTTAATATTATTTTAATTTTTTCTTTTGAAAAGACTCTAAATCACTAGTGATATAGTAATTTCTCTATTATTTACTTGACAATTGTCTAGAGTGCAGTGGTCTTCTTTCATTTTATGTTATAATTTTCACAATTTTCTCCTTTGGGCCTTTCATATTTCTTAATATTGTTAGTTCTCACCTCAATTGGCTGAGTCTAGTTATTGGCAAATTTGCACATGCATGACAAAAGATGGAACATTAAGTGGATCAATTGCTTATGATTTTATTTCAACAAAGGTATATTATCACAAGAAGAAAAAAAATATTATTGAACTTCACTTCTTTCTTTCTCTTATTTTTACTACACATCCATTTTGTCATTAATAAACTATGTTAGATCTTGCAGTTTTTTAAATATTTTTTTAGTTTAGATGATATGTTATCTTAAATACCTTTTTAATAGTTATGTGTATTCAAATATATTCCTTATCATCTTCTCTTTTTTCTCAACTATTAAACGTTCTTATTCTCTGATGTTCTCTATTTTTCTCACCATTTTTCTCTCTTCTCCTACCTTCTTCATCCACTCAATTTATTTTTTCTCTCTTCTAAAAATAAACCAGTGAAATATCTTTTTACTTATCCGTTAACCGTTCAACATCGCAACTCTCGCTGAAAATGCCTTTAACTGTTTAACAGCTACTGTGACTACAACTTCTTCATAATTGTTTCATGATTTATAGTGATATGTAGCAACAAATGTAAACAATTTTCTTAGTTTCTATTTTCTTGGTTGATTTTGATTTGGCCTGATTACTTTCTGTTTTTTTCTCCTTCATAAAAAATTCTCTAATATTGTGAATATAGACTAAATTTGTTAAAAATGTTTATTTGATATGCCCTATGGTTTAAAGTATTTTGTGGAAAAAGATACTAAGAGTCTTTATAAGAATAGGTGAAAATTGGAGAATTTTTTAAATATTTATTTGATTTTGTTTTAGAATGATTTATTGGTTGCAAATTATGTGTTTGATCAAATGTTAAAATGACATTTTTGGGTATGTTTCCTTGTTTATCATTTTATTTATAAATTTATGAAACTTTTGAGACTACTTTTCACATAGAAACTTTTAAGTTGATTCCTTCGGTTTGGTATTATCTTATAGAGTAAGATTTTTTCACATACAATCTTTGGTTGTTGTTGCTTATCTTTTGTTAATATTACTCCTATTTATAATCAATAGTTCAATTATATTTGTTAAAAAAAGGTTATTAAATGGAAACTGATGTTTGTTGCAAAAATTTAGGTTAATGGGTAAATGATCAATGGAATATTCAATTGTGAAATTTGATGCAGGACCTCTATAAAAGTTAACATTGACACAAACATAAGTGAATAAAAGTAATTCAGTTGATGATTGAGTAGAAGATAAAGGTTCAGAGTGGAAAAAAGATAGAGGACAAAACGGAGAGAAATGAAGGTATTACTTGGGTGAATTGAAAGAGAAAACCTAAACAAGTGGGAAGTTTACTAGCATGACATTAATTTTGTATAAAGTTTTTAGTTATTTTCTTTAATTTAAGTCATAACTGAAAACTGTTTGCTACATATTACAATTTTTGCTTAGATTGAAAATTAATATTTTTGTTCTAAGCTAATTTTTTCATTTTCTCTGTCCATCTTATATTTTTATCTGATAGTGATTATATGAATTGAAATTCTAAAAGGTTCTCAATTAGCCATGCATTAGTCATGTTCCATTCAAATTATTTAAGTTTTCAATCTTTTTGAAATTGTTGCGACCCATCAGTTACATTTATAGACAATATTATATTTTTATACTGGAATTTTATAAGATATTAACAAAATTGTTAAGGAGTACTACATTACAAATTAATCTTTTTTTTATTACACATGCAAAATGAATGTTAACGGACGTAATCAAAGACAAAAGATACACATAAGTAAGTATTAGAATTTTCATTAATGTATTTACTTATAATTATCATATTTTTATATTACACACAACAAACACAATTTATTATTCGTATTGTAAATTCATCATTTTCTTTATTTATAAAATATTTATATGTTTACTTATTATAAAAATAGTTTTTCAATTTGAAGCGGAGCAAACCAGTATATCCTCTTAAAATGTACCGATTACTTACTAGTTAAATTAAAAACTAGAAGATTAGGATGACCTAACACTGAGGAGTTACATTTCAAATAAAGGTTCTAATTACAAAATGGTAGTTGCTATTCTAACTTCATAAATTGAATTATCACCTCCACGTGCTTCTAAATTTTTATTATTCCCAAACCATGTTTTTAACACAAATACATTTTTATTATGTAAAAGCGGTGCAAAACAATACACAATAGAAATATATTTTCTGACTTCCGTTGTAAACTTTATCCAAAGGAAACATATTTTTGGTGTGTAGTTTTTTTCATCGTTACTTGCATAATATAAATATATTTCCGTTTTGTTAAATTTTTAGGAATAAAAAATGTAATTAGTTGTAGATATAATTTATTTTTTTAAGCTAATCAAATTAATAGTGACCCATATTATATTTTTAATTGAAAAATGAATTTAGTGTCACAAGCTACCCTTTTTAATTGTAATAAAATCAATTATAATATAAATTTAGTGCCATATTTAATTTCGTTACCATTAATAAATGTATTTTTATAATAATTAATTTTATTACTCTTATACATTGTAATTTATATATTAAAACAATTCAATTTTAATTAAAAAAATAATGTATATGATAGTTATTACAATTAAAAGGATAAATTGTATCTTAATTAATCTAATTGAAATATTAAAAAATGTATTTTGTATCACCATTAATTTTTTAAATTTAAAAAGATAGCCTATATTTACAATTAATTATATTTTTTGTAAAAAATTCAACCAAATAGGAATATATTTCTTGTGTAAAAGAAGGTGAAAAAAAATACATAATAGAAATATGTTCTAGTTACATAAAAATATATAATGGAAACATATTTAAGTTGTATATTTTTTCACCTCTTCTTTAACAATTGAAATATGTTTTCATTGCATAAATATACCATTAAAACATATTTATGTTAAAAAGATATATTTATAATTAGATTTTTATTTTACACGCATGGGAGTGAGAATAGCATATTGGGAGTGAGAATAGCATCTTTCTTACAAATTCATAACAAAAATTACTAAAGCCCAACAAAGTCCCAATACAAAAGTTACATAGTTCACTAATCCATTAGTATTTATTAGGCTCTAGTATATATGAATCTAGTATAGCCTTAAGCCTCATTTTTAAATCTCTATCAATCAGATCGCTACCACTATTAAGTATTAAAGGATGAGGGAGACGACAAATTTGGACAGTAGACAATTGATATCCACTTGTTCTATGAACAATGAAATCATATCCTTTCATTATTAAAGGAAATACTTGTCATGAGTTTAATTATCTCATTCACAAATCATCTTTTAAGAGAAAAATAAATAGAAAGTGATGTCTACCGACTACCGTTATTGTTAACTATCCAGAGTAGAAAAACTTTTGTAAATCCTTTTGAGAAAGAAAAGACAAATTTTATAATCATACTTTCATAGTATATATATTTTGTTGAAATAAATATTTGATTTCTTCTTACTCACATTAAAAATATTTTTTATGTAAAAATTCTGGTGTCATGTTTTTTCTTTCTACATTTAACTCTTTTTTTTATTGTCTAAAGAATGTTTGTTGCTTTTTTAAAAATAAAACAAAATTTAGTCTATTAATTCCCAACCTACGATTTAAAACACTTGATCAAAAGTTAAACAACAGACATTTTAAAAAATTATTATTTTTATTGATTACTATTAAACATTTATTTTGGTGGCAATTACTAATAAACAACTACAAATATAAATAGTTATATTGTACCAAGAAACATAAACAATCATACGCTTTTATTAATATTAAATAATTTGACAGATAAAGAATTCCATTGTTATTAAATAAGGTACCATAATAAAAAACTGAAAAAAAATTAAATATCAGGACTCAGAAGAAAGTAATAAATGTCATCAATTCAACCTTGACTCCGGTCATCATTATCATATTGATCAAACTTAAGGGCAAAGCATGGAAGGTTGAACGGTGTTTTCATAATTTTGTTTTTTATCCATAGGAAGAGAGCGTTAGAAGGTTTATAATAATTTATACATTATCTTTAATTAGCTAAATTATACTTCTTTAATTAATAATTATTTAGTTAAGGCTAATATTTTAGGATGAATAAAAATATAAAATAACGTAGGCTAAAGAATAATTAGGGCAGCGGGCAACTCCCATTCTTTTTTTCTTAAAATGAAACGTAAGTACTGGTATAATGTATTTGACTTGAATTTTTAGCCTTTTTTTCTTTTATGCTGATAAAATTGATAATATTTTTATTTTTGTAAATATATTCTTTCATTGGATGAGATAATGAATTTTAAATTTTAATATTTTTATATATCAAATAAAATTTATCTTGAAAGAAACTTCAAAATAAAAAAAAATATTTTTCCATAAAAAAATCAATAAAAAAATTAATTGTTTCTTAACTCAATTTTGATTTCTAAAATTTGTATGTTATTATTTAATTATGTGTACTTGCGGTATCATTTTTTTTATGCTAAATAATATCAGATGTAGAAATTAGAAAATAGAACATTAAACTTTATTGATATTTGTAAAATGTTTTCCTCTCAGCAATATTTTTATGCATTTCTTGTTTTTATATTAATATTCACAAATTACTTTTTTAATATTATTTTTACTCAGGTTAATAACGCATGTTAT
>PYAF01000614.1:806341-818661 GCA_007407185.1 Glycine tomentella
CGAAGTGTAAAATAATACTTCAATAGACACTCAATATTATTAATTACATACGCATTCATTTCAAAGTGTAAAAATATACTTAATTACGTTAAATTATAAATAATGTATACTCGTATAATTTTGGAACTTTTTTGTGAATATATAATTTCGTACTAAATACATTTACAATTTTAATATTAAATTTAAAACACACAATGATAAGAATTCATGAGTGGAATTAATCTCTGAAAAAAATATAATTTTTAGTAATTAATAAGAGAACACTTTAGAAATTTATTAATTTATATTTTTTATGCGTTAATAAATTCCATATTTTTTGTAGATGTTTAGAGCAATATTGGTGTAACACAGTCAAAACGTTCAACTCGTTTAAATTATTTTAAACTTATTTTTAAATGTATTGCAATGCATAAACATATTTAACTTATTTCACATTACTCTTTGCGTAAGAGAAAAATGTTGCATGCATAATAAGATGTTTAAAACAATTTCAACAATTTTTAGAGCAATTTTGACGTAGCTCAAAATTTTAAAAAAGAAAATGAAATTTAAAAGGATTAACAACACTATGCTATTTAAAACATATCCAACGATTAGCTCGAAATAGTTCCCTAATATTTCCATATTATAATTGTTTCCTAACATTTTCCATTTCTCTGTATGATTACGTTAAATCACAATCTTAATAGTATTTTGCAACAACAATAAGTAAGATAATAGTAATATATATAACTGACTCCTCTAAATTTTGCTCACTTTAAAGAGTAAAATAAGTATATTTTTTGTTGATGAGAAATTAGATACATTGTACGAATAATTTATTTTTTTAGTACATTATCAGATTTTCTTACAAATAGTTCAGTTGGTGCGAATAATGTTCATATTTAACAGGAACATGAGTTTCCATTTTATTACTGATATGTGGACCTTGTCGATGATTGACACTGAATATGAGATTGATGTTTGGGACTTACTCTAATTTTGGTGAAGTTCCCACATCCAATAATACACTTTAACTTTTTATTCAAAAAAATATATTTTATTACAATTACATTGATACAAAATATTTATTATTGTTGATGAATAATTTATATTATAAAACATTAATGATGAGATATCTTTTTTCAACCAGAAGCACAATTTTAAGGATTTAATCCAATACCACTCAAATAGTTAAAAATAAAAAATGCTTTAACAAAATAGATCATGATAATATAAAATGATTTTATATCTCATCCAATTGGAATTCATATTATATGATGAATGTATCAATTTTTATTATAATTATTTTGAAAGTTATATTAATTATGAATTTTTAATTTAGTATCACCATAATTAGGAATTTAAACTTTTAATAGTATTTAAATGATATCAAAAGTAATTTATAACGAAGTAATAGTGCAAAACTATTTTATAGGTAATACATATTAAACTCAATTATGTTTACTCTTAAAATAATATTTTCCTTTTTATTTTGTGTCTTAAAATACAGAAATGTATATTGAAATAAATTTTGAAAAAAAAGAGTAAATTTCCAACTTTTATCAAAACAAACGTAATTAGCTAGCTGAAAATTAAAAAGCAAATCATGTTCTGGCCGTACAAAAGCAAAAGAAAGTTAGTGCACGGCCGGAGTTTCTCTGAGAACGCCGTAGTACTTTTCCGTATGTATGTGGATACTGAAAAAGTGGCCATTCTCTCCTCTCCTCTCCCATCACATGGATTCATAATAACATATTCTGTTTTTCTTGCCTTGTCGGGTTCTTTAACACAATGACAATAGTAGTTGTATAATTTCTACGACACGAGTTTCTATAAAATTTAATTTTATGCTAGAACTAGAACAGTGATTATTTCTAAACATATCTGTTAAAAAAGTGTGAGAAAAAAATCCCATTTACCGGCCAAGTCTTCTGAGTCACTTCACATGGGTGTGATGCAGATAAGTTACTAACCACTCACACGAAGATTGAGACAGTAGACCCGTGATTTCTTCACCCGCTCCTCTATGAAAAAGGTGAACTTTTCCGTTGCTTAAATTAAACCTTATTACTTTTTTTAAAAATTTTTTTTATGGCAAGTTACTGATCTGCTGCCGCAAATTACTCTTTTATTTTTTCTAGGTCAAGGATCATATTATTTTCAACCATTCGATCAAAAATTAATCTAATTTGTAATACTAATTATTGCTGCCAATTTTTATTGTATAAGATAAAAATTAAGTATAAAATTTTTCATTAAATAAATTATTCTCATAACAAACAACATCTTACACCACTGGGAAACATGCATCCTCACACAGTTACACCATTGCAAATCACTCTCTCTTAACACTCACGAAAATAGTACATTAAAAAATTGACCACTTAAAATCTTTTTTATTTATAAGTTATAACAAACAAATTACGCAGCATTTTCCACCGCTGAACTGATATGGATATGAGGATTAACAAAGCATTCGGTTTGTTTTTTACAATAAAGATGTATTATTACGTAAGTACTACTATTTTTTTTTATTATAAAGTTTAGATAAAAGGTGTCAGCGTGCAAAAGCGTGGACCCACTGTTGTGTAGACACGTGTGGTGCACGAGCACTGGAGGAGTGGAGCGTTTGTGTAAGACGCTGCTATGCGCGTGATGCTAACTCCATCAGTAGCCTAGAATGGCGAAACGTAAACTTGGCAGTTTTCAGAGTTTGGTGCACCAGATCAGAGGAGCGGATCACAAAATAACTATCTATGATCCAACGGTAGTTGAGGCTTCGTCGTCGATTTAATTTGCTGGAATAATAATTAAACGCTTTTAATATTATGATATATTTGGTTTAAAGGGAAAAAAAAACAAATTAAAATTAAATGATTGTTTAAGTTATTTGACAGAGAAAAAAACTATTTCTTTCCATTTATTTTAGATACGTAAAATAAAAATTATTTGTATCAAATAATTTAAATATTATATGAGTAAACATATTTTAGTCTTTTTTGACTTGGAAAAATTATAAGTTTACGATTCTCGCTAAATAATAATATTGTATAAGAATTATGTGACCTTTTGTTGTTTCCAAAAAAGTTAATGCATACAGTAAAATAAAAATGAAAGAGGGATAAGTTTGCACGTGAAGTTTAATTAGAAACATAGAAACGGGAGAGACAATTAATGCATTAAAAACTCCTTAGGTCATAGTGATATAGGATCATTCAAACACCAAAGTTCAAATTAAAGTCCGTTTGGTCAATCATCTAACTTTGTTATTGGGAGTCAAGTCACAGAAAACGACCCCATTTTGCCATATTTCAAATTTAACTCCACAAAATACAGACAAGGCGCAAGAGGCTCTACTTCAAGGTATATTAACAATGTTTTTTTTTTTTTTTTTTTGTTAAAACAAATGTGTTTTTAAACTTGAAAAGCGAGTTTCAAAATAAGGTTATGTAATTATTAAATTATTAACAATTATATTTAAATGTCAACTCTAAGATTTGTAATTTTTAAAATTATTTATTAATTTATTGTAATTAATTTGTTTATTTTTAATTGATGATAAAGTTAATCTGTATAATCTTTATCGAGAAATTTTAAATTTTTAATAATGCTCTATTTTTTTTTTTTAGTTTCAAAAACTTATTTTTCCTGAAGTGATAGTTAGTTGTTCTATTAATACATTTATTTGAAAAAAGATAAAGAAATTATAGTAAAATGAATGCATTACTTTTTAGATAAATGCTTAGTCCTAATATTGCTTATGATCTAGTAAATAGTTTTATTTCAATCTTTATCAGTGAAAATGTTAACAATTGATACTAACATTTTTAGGCCTAAAAATATAATTCTAGTGAACTTACCCGTAAATCATTCATGAAAAAAAATATTCATTACTGCATTATTTTAAGAGGAATTTTCCACTATTACTACATTTCATCGAACAGAAACAAACTATACACGTATTTATGGCTTTGGCCAGTATGTGCAAATGTCAATACAATGCGCACAAGTGGCATCAACCGTTACAATAAATATATGTCAGAATATGCATGCATGAATATTCATTTTGGTAACTAGGCATGACGAATGTCATTAACCAAGTAATTAAATGGGTATATATTTATTTTGATCCTAGAATAGGTTTCTGAGTTGAAAACTTTGAATTTAGTGATTGAATATGTAAAAATATGATAAATTGATTCTAGACAATTAAACGATATATTAATTCATAAATTTTATCACTTAATATTAAATTAGTCATAAAAAATATCATTTGTTATTAAATTAATTTTTCAACATTATAATTTCATGATAAAATAATTTTTTAAATTTGACGTAGGATAAATTTATTACACTAGTTGCAAATTCAATGACTTTGAATTTTCTATTTTTAAAGATTAATTTATCATTATCTCACATATTTATGAATAAAAATAATATTTATCTTAATTAAATTTATATTTGATTTTTTATAATAGAAATTGAAGAAAACATATATATCTCTTAAATAAATGCATGCTTGATTCATTTTATTAAAAAATATATTCATCAATTTTAGAAAAATAAAATTTAAACGGTTTCTATGGTGGATGAAGTGGTCCTGGTGGGCCAACATTCTTAATTATCGGATTTAATATAAAAAATAAAAAAATTTGATTGAGGTTAATTATCACAATCTTTTATTGATAGAACATGTAATATGATTAAAATTACAAATTATTCATTAGTTTCTTTAAATATTGATTTGAATTTAATGCGTAGTTTTTTTGATTCGGTGATCACACTAAGTTATTAATTGAGTCAGTGAGTCATTAGTTAATCTGTATGATGTTCTTCGTATTATAAAAATGATGAAAATTTTATGTCTTTAAACAAAAAAAATACTACTTATAATCACTACTCAACCACCGTTACACAGTCAAATATTTAAAGCAATTAGTATATATACACCTCAAACATAACAAATTGAACAAATAATATAAAAAATAAATTAACAAGAAAGCACCATCATTTTGAGTAATTAAAAAAATGTATGATTCAAATTGAATTAACGAGTTAGTAGATCATGGTCAACTAATTATTTACAGGTTCAATCACAAATGTGACTAAGTCGTACCGTGTTATACTAAATTGATTAGATGACCAACCTGATAATCAATCAATCCCAATGACAATTAAATTGGGTATACTGAGTTGTGTTTTTTTGGTGAATTTTTTTGAAATCAAGCATGACTGTGTGTTACTAACATTTGTAAAAATAAAATATGAATAGCAGCTCCTTTTCAAGTAAAGACGAAAATAACGGGATTGGGTTGCATTAGAACCGCGTCGATTTAGATATTGGGCTGTTTGTCATATTTTTTGAGCCCAGAGATAGGAATATCCCTGCATTCAAACAGAGCGTCCAATCCAAAGGTGCATGGCCGCAACAAATAAACGGTCGTAAAGAAAAGAAGGGAGAGGAGGTGGTGGCCCACGCGAACAAACATGTAATTTGCCTGAATCAAAGAGAATGTGTTCAATTCAAGAAACGATCATGAATTCATCATGATCATTATAGTATCTTCGAGTCCACATCTTTCAAATCCATGCCCCGCACCTGTTTGATGAAACAACGATCCAGCAGCATCAACCAATGCCAATGGCGTGCTTCTCCATTCTCTCTCCTCCTCATCCCACTCTCACCCTCCTCCCTCACTCCCACTCTCAATGCGGCGGCGTCACCGTTAGAGTTAGTGTTGCTCTCACCAAAAGGCTCTCCCAGCACCACAAGACCAATTCCATTATTCCTTCAACTCGCGCTGCTGCGAATGGTGGCGGTTTCGAGACAGAAACTGCGGTGGTGGAAAAGCCTCAATTGGAGACTCTCTTCCAAGCTTCCAAAGGCTACCCTTCCCCCTTTGGTGCCACTGTTCGAGACGGTGGGGTCAATTTCGCCATTTCCTCTCTCAACGCACTCTCCGCCACTCTCTGTTTCTTTACTCTCTCTGATTTCCAGAATGTGAGTCAGTTACTCCTCTCTTCATTTCCCAAATCCGGATATTCACGTTAAAATACCAGCTAAACTAATTCTAGGTAAATAAATGTTCTCGTGTTTGGTTTCTAATTCCGGAATTGATTCTAGGTCCAAAATTGAAATCACCTTTAAGCATGTTTTTGCGTTTAATGAAAAAATTTATACCGAACAAGCACGTGACTTTACTTCAAAATCAATTTTGTTTCAATTCAATTCTGCAAACGATCTCTCAATTACACACTAAAACTTCTGAAAACGTAACTCAGTGGTAGTTTGTGGGTGTTGACGATTTGAGTTTATTTGTTGCAGAATCGAGTGACGGAGTATGTTCCTCTTGATCCGTTGATTAATAGGACTGGAGGTGTCTGGCATGTTTTCCTTAAAGGAGATTTTAGAGATATGCTTTATGGGTACAAATTTGATGGCAAGTTTTCTCCTCTGGAGGGACATTACTTTGACTCTTCTCATATACTACTGGACCCTTATGCCAAAGTTAGTGCCTCTGCATCCTTCTTGTTTTGATTATTTTTATGTATAAATTAAATTCGAATGCTGGTGAAGAGTGACACAACAAAACTCCATCTATTATTGATTTATCTGTTTTTAGTTATAATATTTAATCGGATTATTATTAGAGTGGACACTAATATTATATTACTGATTTGTCTAGGCAGTTATAAGCAGAGGGGAGTTTGGGGCTTTAGGACCTGATGGTAACTGCTGGCCCCAGATGGCTGGCATGGTACCTTCTGAGGATGATGAGGTACTTTATTTATTAAAATGGTTTTTAGTTTTTACTCCAACTTTTTAAAACTATGTTTCATTTTTTTATTTATTCCTGTTGTGCAACTTGTTTAGTTTGACTGGGAAGGAGATTTGCCTCTCAAGTATCCACAAAAGGATCTTGTTATATATGAAATGCATGTGCGTGGGTTCACAAAGCATGAGTCGAGCAATACCAGTTTCCCTGGTACATACCTTGGTGTGGTGGAGAAGCTTGACCACTTAAAGGTGAAGTTTCCAATCATTTTCTAAAATAATTTGAAGAATTCCTTGTGATATTTCTACCAATGGTTATTATGTGAAAACTGGCCGGTACTATATTAATTTAATTCTGAATCTAAAAACTTATACCATCTCTCTGTCGGCAACAACATTCAAGTATCAAATACGTTGTACATTTCTGATCTAATTGTAATGAAAGATATTTGTGTCTTTATCTATGCCGTAGACAGTAATTTTTCAGTGAGAAGCACAATGCATGACTGTAAATAAACTTGATGGAATCAGGGGGAGACTTTGGGCTGAGTCATATTGTCATCTAGCCTCATCATCCATACTATTTTCCCATGCTGTTGGATCTACAGTATATTTTTTTTCATGAGCTTGGTATCGCACGTTATTTGTTTTGCCGCTGTATTGCATTACCACATAAAGCAGATTTAAAAGAATAAAATGTTTGCTAAACCATAATGTAACTGCTTTCGCTTGGCTTTATTTTTTTGCAGGAACTTGGAGTAAATTGTCTAGAATTAATGCCATGTCATGAATTCAATGAACTGGAATACTTCGGTTACAATTCTGTACAAGGAGACTACAGGTAAGGGAGTTATTTGCTGATGGAATAATTGTTATTTTTATCATTGGCTTCTGTTTATATTGGCATCTTGAAGTTGGATGCTAGTCATGTTTTGCTATTCATTAGAATGTTTGGGATAACTTTTTAAGCCTGGATGCCTTACATCTTGCAAAGTACTATGTCATAATTTTCCTTCCAATCTCAGCTTATTTTGATCAACTCATGTTCTCATTGGATGATATTCTACACTTGTGGCTCTTAAACAACTTTTTTTTACCTCTCTTTAATTTTATCATAATTAAATGATAATTCTATATCTTTCTTTTAGGGTCAATTTTTGGGGGTATTCAACCATCAATTACTTCTCCCCAATGATCAGATACTCATCTGCTGGCATACGAAACTGTGGCCAAGATGGGATTAATGAAATGAAATTCCTGATTAAAGAGGCACACAAACGAGGAATAGAGGTCACCAGAAATACATATGATTTCATTTCATGGATTCTCTTTTCGATCTTCTTTTTATTTTATTTTTGAAATTAAATTATGATGTGTCTGCTATAATACTGCTGCAGGTCATCATGGATGTTGTTTTCAATCATACAGCTGAGGGGAATGAGAATGGTCCCATTATTTCTTTCAGAGGTGTTGACAACAGTATCTATTACATGTTAGCACCCAAGGTGAGCTCAGTATTTTTGCTCTCTGTTTCAGCCAGTTTAGTTGGTGTTAAGACCGAATTTCTGAAGTAGATTAAATTAATGGAACTGAATTTATCTATAAGAACTCATAAGCGAAACAGAAATACAGCCTAATATATATATATATAATTGCCAAATTACAGGGAAAAATTCCCCAACCCAGACAAAAGGTTACACAACTAACTGTAATCCTCGAATACCCACTACCATTCCATTCCTCCGTATTATTAATCATTGGCAGAATCCCCTTCCTCTATTCCTCTCATGCCACTTGTCCTTTCTGTTATTTTCCGCTCTCCTCTAACTGACTCCTTTTCTCATCCGGCTTCTTTCTTCTCACATATACATATAGGCCTTGATTACCAAGCCCAACTCCTTGTTCTTCTCGGCCTGATTTAATTGCGGCTTCCCTTTTTTTCCCTTCTAATACTTGTATTAATGGCCTATCAGTTGGAAATTTTAAAACCTTGGATTAACTCAAATCTTCCCCACCAAGTATCAAAAAGCTTTTGTTGTTGTTGGAGGAACTCAAGTATTAAAGTGAAAGGTTGGTAAAATTATGAAGGGATTCTTGGTAAAAAATATGTCCAATTTAAGTGACCTGAATAAAACACCTATTTTGTTTTAAATCTGTATTTTTACTTCTTAAGAATGTAGTTATTATGCAGACTGGGTTTTTTATGGTTCTATGACTATTTTCAAATTTATTATAATATATATAGTAAATTTGTTGCTTCTAATTCATGGATATGGTCAACTAAATTACTACAACAACTTTCATGATCTTTTAGGGGGAGTTCTATAACTATTCTGGATGTGGGAACACATTCAATTGCAACCATCCAGTTGTACGACAATTTATAGTTGACAGCTTAAGGTATGCTTACAACGATTATCAGTTGTATGGTTTTGTGAAATTAATTTCTCATGGATTTTATTAAAAAATATTTTAAACCATGCCCATGGGCATTTCCACACTTGTTTTCATAGTTTTACCATTGATGATTGATGTGCAATTATATGTATGTTTATATCATAAATTTCAGGCGTAGAGGTGCATGTGAGACAGTTCCTTGGCATACGAGAATATATAAAATATAGATCCTTGATTAGGGATTAAGTTCTAAGCCTCCTGTCACGCAACTAGCATATCACTTCTAAGTTCTAACATAATTGACCTTAACAATCCTGTGCCTTTAACAGTTTTAACCCTTTACATTTATAATGCATAATTGTATATTCTTTCAGTTTATTGTACTCTGGTCAGATTTGTTTCAATTGTTATTTACTAGGGGGTTACAAGTTGCTATTTGAAGGTCTAACTATTTTTCTCTAATACAACAGATATTGGGTAACAGAAATGCACGTGGATGGTTTTCGCTTTGATCTTGCTTCTATTATGACCAGGAGTAGCAGGTTATTTCTCAATTTTTTCTGTAGACGGATACATCTTACCAGTGGTGGAGCTTCAACTGAAAATGAGGGGGAGCCACAAAAAGATTTATTCTAATATATAATATTCTAGTATATATTTCCAACTTAAGTTGTAACTTAAATAACAAAGTTAATAAAAAAAATAGGGTAAATAACCAAATTGGTCTTTGAAAGTGTGAGACATTTATAAATTAGTCCCTGAAATATAAAAATTCAAATTCAGTCCCTAAATGTACAAATAGTGTGACAAATTAGTCTTGCAGACAATTTAATGACAAATTGATTTCTAAACTTTGCAACTTAATGCCAAATTGGTTCAAAATACAACTTATTTTCAAATTGGTCTTTGAACATTACTACTTATTATCAAATTTATCATCACATCATACTTTCAGAGATAAATTTGACTATTTATCCAAAGAAAATACTAAAACAAATATTTAGAATCCTTAAATTTATTACATTGCTTCCCATTTCATTCGATCTTTGAATTCTCAGGGCATTTTTTGGGTTCAAATGATGTGAAATTTGATTTTTTTCTTCTTTTTCACAATTTTTTCTCCAGAAAACAGAATTTACTTTTGATCATTATTTTAAAAAAAATAATTTATCGACTACATAGAAAACGAAAAATTATCTATATAATTATCACAAATTAAAATAGATAAAGTTATAATCATCTACTTGAGCATACATGTAAACTCTCTTAATATACACAATATACATACATACACACACACACACACACACACACACACACACATATATATATATTAGGAAATGAAAATATACAAAATTTTTGAAAGATAAATTGATCAAATATTGTTCTTTTGGTTGAAATTGTGCTACTACTTGAGCTACACTATAGACGTTCCTTGAGAATTACTGGATATGACTACCTGGCTTAGTCTTGACCCATTGCAGTAGTTTTTTATCTATAATTTTCCTATTTGATTAGACATGCAACTCTCACATATATACATGTATAGATTTCAAAAAAATTTAGGGGGCCATAGCTCCCCCCTGTCATAACGTTGCTCCGCCCCTGCATCTTACTGTTCTTATTTCCTCTCCCTGTTTGTTATCAGTCTCTGGGATGGAGCTAATGTATTTGGTGCTCCAATAGAAGGTGACTTGTTGACAACAGGAACCCCTCTAAGCAGCCCACCATTAATTGACTTGATCAGTAACGATCCTATACTTTGTGGAGTGAAGGTATTTCAACTTAATTCTTATAAATCATTTGTGAAGCTTTATCTGTTATTAGTTTGAGGACATACATTGAATAATTTTCAAGTATATCAAAGTAACTTTTGAAATGAAATAAATTTTTATGGTAATTTTCATGAAATAAACAGATTTCACCAAAATGATAATACAAAATTCGTTGGAAATCAAGATCTTCTGTTAGTTAAACGGGATTGTACATCATATATGATTTGTTTGTTTACCTAGCAGATAAAGGGATTTAAAGCATATGCATTAAGTTTTCTGCTGATATATGAATGAGGCTTGATTTTGGGGTTTGATCTGGGATTGAAACTTGCAAGGTTAGAGTGGCTAGATTGCTTTGATTATTCTCGTATCTAAAAAGAAGACGAATTCTGACATTTCTGTTGAAAGTAACTAATGAAAGGAAAGATCGGGGTGCTTTGTTGGGCATGTCCATGTTTTATGGTTAAATTGTGTGATTAGTATAAATTGTTTTCAGTGAAACAACGAAAAAATTTGGTATTGTTAAGGGGCAGTAGACAATACAAGGAATAAGGGTCACTTAGGAGAAAAAGAAGTATGGGAAACAGAAGAATCATTATGCTTATGAAAGAAATTCATCAAGTACCCCAAAAACTTGGTAAGGAAAATTTTAAACAATTTAATTTCAATAGTTGCTTAAAGATTCCTCTAATCTAAATAGATGTATATGTATGATTAAATAATTTTAAAAGATGGACTGAACTTGGTCATAAAAGTTGATTAGGTGATAGAGCTGTGGTTTGCAATGGCACTTACTGTCAGTGGCTATTTACATCACCTTTGGAACTTGGATAGTTACAAGTAAAACTCCACTGATCTGAATTGCTGTATATGATTGAGTAATTTAAAAAGAGATGGGTAAACTGGGTCATAGAGGTTATTTAGGTTATTATTTACAACTTACTTTTGGTGTTTATTACCTTATCTCACCTTTGGAACTTGAATAGTCACAAGTAAGGGGCATCTTTTTAAGGTAGTATTTCCTTCTAGGTGCTGTTTACTATCTTGTCTCAGATTGAGTGCCAAACACAAGTCACCCAAGTTAGATGTATCAAGGATGAAAATCAAAAACTTTTGGTAAGGGATGAAGATGTAAGTGAAAGATGGTTACACTACTTTAACAATCTTTTTAATGGAAATGGTGACAAGAGTAAGGTGGAATTGGAGGACGTTTCTGATGATCTGAATAGAAGATTTGTGCGCAGAATTAATACATATGAGGTTAAAGAGGCTTTAAAGAGGATGAAGAATAATAAAGCGTTAGGACCTGATGATGTCCCTATTGAAGTGTGGAGGGGATTGGGAGATGTGGCAATAAAATGGTTAACCAATCTTTTTAATAGGATTCTTCA
>PYAF01000614.1:818761-853218 GCA_007407185.1 Glycine tomentella
CTTTAGTAGTTCTATGTTCCAGTTGTTCCCTGTTTTAATTCTTTTCTTCTTCTTTTCTCTTCTCCTCTCACCATTCTTTTATTTTAACTCTGTTTCTCTCTTTTGCTTTATTTTCGATTTATCATTGGGTTCATCTACCACCGACCCCAATTAATTTGGGTTAAAGGTGCTGTTGATGTTGATGTTGATGTTGATGTTGGTTATTGTAATCATTATATGTTTTATAGATAAGTTTTTCACTCATTTGGAAGCAGTTAGCTAATATGCGGACTTTCTTAATTTATCTATTTATAGCTTATAGCTGAAGCCTGGGATGCTGGTGGCCTCTATCAAGTTGGCATTTTCCCTCACTGGGGTATTTGGTCAGAATGGAATGGGAAGGTCAGTGCAGACATAACTGTTGGATTCATAACCCCATTATTATTCTGCGACAAGAGGATTTAGTACAGCAGTTTGAAATGGAACTGTGTTTTGGAAAAAGAGAACTTGATAACACAATACCGAAATATCATATGTATCCTGTAGCCTATTTAAGTGAAAGTATAAGAATAATTGCACCAGGTTTCATTTTTATTGAGAATTACCTGGTTTTGAATCATATAAACTTGTCAACATTTGAATGGAGTTAAACTTTGCATGTAGTTTATATTTGTGTTCACTATTTCTTTTTGGAATTGTAATTTATGATAGGATCTGCTATTTAATGAGTGGATCATTGTAAACTACACGGTAGTGCTGACTTCTTCAAATGTTCAATCTTGAAAAAAACTGACGGACTACGGACTTGGCATAAAAGTAGTCAATTAATTTGTATGACTAAGCTGCAATAATTTTCTCCTTTTCTAGACCAGTCTGCAATATTTATAGTTACTAGGACAATTAGACGAGTGGTCATATGTACTCATGTAACTAAATTCTTCTTGATTCCCTTCATGCAAGCTAAAATGCTGAGAATTTAACCAAAGTCTATGATCTGTTTGCCTTCAACTAAATGCTTTCCCCCCCCTCTACAGGCTCCCCCTTCTGCTTTCAATGTATGTAAATCTCTTAAACCAAATATTGGCTGTTGTCTGTTCACCAATTTTCTGAATATAACATGCACTGGTGGTGATGTGCATGAGCTATCTAAATCTAATTTGAAATGCTTGCATTTTGCAGTATAGAGACACAGTGCGCCTGTTTATCAAGGGTACAGATGGCGTTGCTGGAGCTTTTGCTGAATGCCTTTGTGGGAGTCCTAATTTATATCAGGTTTATCTGCTGTCTCATATTATATTACAACAGTAATTTCTTTTGTGTATAACCTCTCACATCTATTTTAATTAATGCTATCATTATTGTTTGAATGGGTCTTCTTGTTGACTTCAACTTTATACAATGAACATCCTGTTTGGCTGTTGATATCATCTTTTCTTCTACTTCATTCTTTATTCTAGTAGACATGACTTTATTCTATATCTTTGGCACAGGGAGGAGGAAGAAAACCATGGCATAGTATTAACTTTGTATGCGCTCATGATGGGTTCACTCTAGCTGATTTGGTGACCTATAACAACAAGAATAATTTGTCAAATGGAGAAGACAATAATGATGGAGAAAATCATAATAATAGCTGGAACTGTGGACAGGTAAATGTTTAGAAACCTGCTTCAGAGTTGCATTTAAAGTTATTTCCCTTGTAGTTTTTCTTTCTACCTATTGGAAGTCTTCATCTCAAGATTATTTATTTTCTCCAACCTGAATATCATGAATAATATGATATTCATGGCAATATCTACACCCAAATATTCAATGGTTATGAATTGGACACGCTGGATTCATGTAGATGGTATGTAAGTCAAAACTCAAAACTGTTCACAGGAAATGAATAAAAAAAATTATGGAGCTTAGAGAGCTTTTCTTTTAAGTCACAAATTTCTCACTCACTGACACAAACTTGTCCAGTGTGCTCCCTCCATTATAAAACTTCACTAGAATCCTCCAAACTTTTTCATGATTATTTCCTCTTTCTCACCCACTGACATTATTATGAAAAGTATATTGTGGCTACTGTCTTCTTGAAAGAAAAATATTTTTAGTTTGTGCGCCAGGCTTTAGTCCAACATATTTGCATTCACCTCATTTCCTGCCTGATATCTTGTCATGTATAGCATATTCTGTAGAGCCTTGACTGTCGTTGTTAGTTTTCTTCTATTTTCTCCCATGTGTGTGTGTGTATGTATTATGCATTCCTGGGCTTACTCTCTATGGGGGACATGGAGCTCTTTCTGATTCCTTAAAATAGTTTTCGGTCAAAGTATTATAATCTTTATGTAAAGTTAAATGAGTTAACGAGACCTTCGCATTGAATTTTAATCCCATTTCTGTTACTAATGTAGGAGGGGGAGTTTGTCAGTACCTCGGTGAAGAAATTGAGGAAACGACAAATGCGGAATTTTTTTCTTTCTCTCATGGTTTCCCAGGTAGAGTCCAATTAACACTGGTCATCAGTTGGATTTTTAACTTTAATGTGACATTTTTTAGGCAGATGGAGACGCAATGAATATGTAAAACTACTTTAGTTCAATGCTGTTGTGCTGTGTTGGCATTGTTAAATTGATCAAATTATTCTTCATTTAAAGATTTTAACAGCAAGAGCTCTGTTTACTGACTTTTAGTTTATCATACCAGGGAGTTCCAATGATATATATGGGCGATGAATATGGACACACAAAAGGAGGAAATAACAATACCTATTGTCATGATAATTATGTGATCCTCTTATCTACTGAAAATTTCAATGTATGTCTCACCACATTGTCAATTCTATTAACTTATCTTCAACCTTTTTGCAGCATAATTACTTCCGATGGGACAAAAAGGAAGAATACTCATCAGATTTCTTCAGATTTTGTTGCCTTATGACTAAGTTCCGCCAGTAAGTACCTTGTGTTTCTCGTGGGGTTTTGTTATTTTCTCATGTTCCAAGTTATAATCCTGCAGGGAATGTGAATCGCTAGGCTTAGCTGACTTCCCAACTTCAGAGAGGCTACAGTGGCATGGTCATTTTCCTGGAAAGCCAGACTGGTCTGAAACCAGCCGTTTTGTGGCTTTTACCATGGTACAATAAATTTTTTGCCCATATTTCCATGTGGATATAAGAATTCTGTTCCTGGTGAAAAGTTATAAGAAAAGCTAGAATGCTCGTCTAAAAATATGGAATTACCAGTAACTAAACTTTGAGCCTCTACGTCAAACCAAGAAACTCTGCATCCGGCAATGGCAGTATGTGCATCATAGCTAGGTTGAGGAATAATCATTATGGGGCTGTTGTTATAACGACAAAGAATGACTGGTTAGCAGTCTCCTGGACATTAACATTGGCAGAACATATATGCTGAGTCAAGAAAAGTTAGAACTCCCATTATGATTGTTTGCTACATCCATGGTACCAATTTGAATACATGTAAAGAAGCATTTATTCTAAGCCTGGGTTTTGAATTTGAAAGGCCAAATAATTAAATATGATATATATTGCCCCATGGTATATAATATATGTTTAGCTGCTCCTGGACATAAACCAATACCCTCTCATGCAAAATTGTCACTTTAACGCTCAGATTAGCATCACTAGAGAACTTTTGATCTCTCAGTAGCTTAATATACTTTGAGAACTTTTGTCTTAACGAGAATGTTAAATCCTGTACGTTCTATTATTTACTACTCTCCGTAAGTGACTAATACCCTTGTTTGGCATGAACTTGAACCCAGGTAGACTCAGTGAAGGGAGAAATATACATTGCTTTCAATATGAGTCATTTACCTTTCACAGTTACCTTACCGGAGCGTCCTGGATACAAATGGGAACCTCTTGTAGACACCAGCAAGCCTACACCATATGATTTCCTCACTCCTGACCTTCCTGGAAGAGATATTGCTATACAACAGTATGCTCAGTTTCTGGACGCCAATACGTATCCCATGCTTAGTTATTCTTCCGTTATCCTCTTGCGCATTCCAGATGAAAATGTGTAGCTTGGAAAATCCTGCTTCCTTGTTATTATCATCAGCTATGTATATAATCCTGTTCCCAGTATGCTGGAAAAGAAATCGTTTGATCACTGAATAAAAATAATAGATGCATTGGAAATTTTCTTTTGCCTTTACCTAGGAAAGAATTAGAAGCTGTAGTAGTGATGTAATGATACGATGATGGAAACGTGGCTAAGTTGTATTTGAGCAATTTAGATGTGAGTTTGCTCCAAGTTTTAGTAATGCTTTTCTCGTAGTGGCTTTCTGTTTGCGTGTGGACTGTGGAGGGAGGGAGCAAGGAAAGGAGCACTTAGAGGAAAATTTGGCCCTGCCAAGGTATGTTACCTGGTGTCCGGGCACCCTCGGTAAGCCACCTATGGCCACTCTATTCCTACTAGTGACTAAAGAGCAACTAGAAAGATGCACATCCTTATATTTATTAATTATTTATATTGATTTTATTAAGTTATAATTATCTTATTTATAAAATAATTAAAAATATTAATTATTTTTATCATGACATAAAAAAAATTATAATACGAAATAAAAATTAATGTTACTCATATTTATATACATGATAATATTAGTATTTAATATGTAAGGGTGAAAAAATTTGCAAAAAATAAGCGGTAACATTTTAACGATTATAAAACACACACACACACATATACATATATATATATATATATATTATCTTTCTATTATTTATATTAATATATATTGATAATAATTAATTTATAATTTAAAATTTTATCTAGAAATAAATTATCTAAAAGTTTTTCGCTCAAATATGTAAGAAATTTCCCCAAACTTCTTTACTTTTATTAAGATAAAAATGTAAAGATAAAAGATAATTTTTTTATCATGAGTGAGGAAAGTTAAGTTACACAATTATCCTAAACAATTTTTTTTAACTGCACTAAACAGTTACTTTTATATATAGATTTATCTAAAAATAAATTATCTAAAAATTTATTGTTCAAATACATAAGGATTCCGTCCAAGACTTAAAATTAATATAATTGTAGTATGGGGGTTGCTTCCATTTTGATAATAAGATCCACAAATTAAATTAAACTGTAAATAAATGCAAATTTTTAGATTTTTTAATTTTGTGACTTTGGGTTTAAGTGATTTTTTTAATTGATTTGGCGATTTACAAACTTGATTCGATTATAAACATTCCTAAGTTTTATATATGTATATAAATTATCTATAAATAAATTATTTAGAAATTTTCCGGTCAAATATATAAAGATAAGGTAAATGCGTGGGTTAATAAAATGTTGAAAAGAATTATGAAGAGAGTTAATAATGAAGGATGAAAGAACGTGGATAGCATTAGTGAGTGGATTATGACACGTGGATTAATAGGTGGTATCAGGTGTGGAAGGTTTGGGAATGCAAGAGTAAACACTGAAGAGTTCTAGAAAAATCTAGACCCCACTCAATAAATACTCACCTCCTTCCCATGTTTTCTTTCGTCAATTCAACACACACCAACTCCACGTCTCCACCACCTTCCACCATCGTCTTCGTTGCTCATTCGATTCACATCTCCATGGCGCTGCAGAGGTTATTGAAAAGGAAAGGAGGCGTCGATCAACTCAACGACGACTTCCCTCTCGCTTCGCCAGCCACCAAGATTCGCCGTCTCGTTAGTACTTCCTCTCTCTATTCTTCGCTATCTACTACCAACGATACTTTTTTGTTTAACATTTATTAATCGATTCCGCCGTTTCAGGACGCTGAGTTGCCGCCAATTGTGGAAGAGGACGAACCATTACCGTTACCTAACGAGGAGAGAGCTCTCGTGCTCTTCAAGCCCCTCGTTCATTCCCATCCCTCTTTCTCTCTCACTCTCGATCCTGACCTTATGAATGGAATTAGGAACAGTAAGTCTTTTCTTCCATGTATTGTGCTTTACGTTCCTCAATTTTCAGTTAAAATTTATCTTAATTCCTATTGTACTTACGATCCCTAACCTAGATGAGGGATGAAATTCACTAATTATGAAAAATACAAGGACAACAATGATTTGTTTTAGCGAGCAATTGTTTCGAATTGATGTTTCTGACATTGTTTATTGAATCGGAATTGTATGAAAAACCTAATTTAATTTGAACGTGAGCTAGAACTAAATGCTGCGGAAGACTGTGACCTAATTTTCTAAGAAGGTGATACGAATATTATCGTTTAAAATACAGTGATTTGGACTAATTTTTGACCGAAAATTGAGGGTGTGAATTGCATTTTTATGTAATTTACTTGTGTGATCTTATTTATTAGTATTAGCGTTCTTAATTGAAATAGCATGATTGTAATTGCAGATCAATATATGTGGTCCAAAGAATGTGAGCGCGTTACAGAATTAGAATCACGTGAGAAGGAAAATGATGAATTGGCTCTTGTGCCTTGGGTACCTTCACCTTCTTACCACTACCAGTTCTCCGCTGTTGATGATTCTGACAACACAAATGCGGAGTTGATGGAAGACGATGAAATGGGATCCATGATGATGGATATTGAACAAGAACATGACACTGACATTGACGCTAAAACTTCAACATCGAGCATTCACTATCCAACGACACACGGTGGAATATCAGAGGGGTTCCAGCAACACTGCTTGTTACCACAGCTTCCTCACAACACCTCAACCCCCATCACATGGACCCGCTGAATTTTTTTTTTTTTAATATAGTATATACTATATAGTATAGCACTATTTTCTTTGCTGTTAAGCGAGCTTTTCTCTTATTTAGGATAAGGGGGTACTAGACTAGAGTACTAGAACAAACTAGTTTTGTTTGCTTTTGCGGTATGGGAATCTTCTTTGGAAGAGGCCATCGAAGTGGAACACAACGAAAAGAATTAATGTGTATAATGCTATTTTGTTGCCATCTTTGAATTGCGCTTCAACTTTCGAAATTCGCGTTGCTGCAAACTGCAAAGGAATGATCTGGATAAGAAAAGCCAATTGAATACTACAGTAACTGTCAAGTGGAGCTCTGTTTTGTTTTTAGTGTGCTAATAAACTGTAAAAACCACTAGATCAATGATTGAAATTACGATGACACAGATTATTAGACTGTGAAATTATTAAGAGAGGTATTTTAGGCTTTGGAAAAAAAAAAATCAGTTATTCTGGTTCTTGGAAGAAAAAACATGCTTGTATTTAGATGTATTAACTTGATTTTTAACTTCGGCAATTAGGATTGCCCATTGAGATTTGAAATCGGCATTGAGTTTGGAGTTTTTATACAATTGAAACTACTATAAGTTTAACTGTTTAAGATTTGATTTTATGACATTATAATATATAGTTAAAATTAATGTATGACTTATCTGTTTGATTGTGCAATTACTTTCCTTGTCTGGATAAAATTTATATCTGATTGCATCTAGTGTTTTACTAGAGTTTCATTTTTATGATTTACTATTGAGGTAAAATTTTATAATAGGGTAAACTTTACATAAGGAATTAAATACTGTTCTTCCTCATTTTGCCATTTTATGTTGTCATTTTTACCAATAATATTAATGTCTCGCTACGACGCTACCACTATGATTAACTGTCATATTACCAATATTGTCATTGCTATTATCATTACCAACTGTCATTGCTATTGTTATTATTACCGTGTGTGTGTGTGTTTGTGACTTTTGTATGCATGCTAACCTTTGATTTTCATCTCTATTATCACCATTATCTGAGATCGCTACCAGTACCACCATTAATGATCATCACTATCATTTAACATAAATTTCATTTTAGCAAATTTTGTTGTCAATTGTCATTTTACAGTAAGAAAATATTCAGTCAATTTTTTTTCTTACTTTTAGGAAAAAATTATTAGTTCTCTTAATTATTGTACAACCCAAAACCACTATTACGTAATATCAACCGGTCTTAGTACACTTGGCTAAATAAACCATATTTGAACCCCCGTAAGAACGGTGCAGATTGCAACCGAAAAAAGCTGCTTTCATTTTCTTTTATTGGTTTATCTATAATAAACAATGGGACAGGTTTTTCACACACCAAATCAAATAATTCTGCTGATTAGAATATCAAATAAATAAAGGCAAAGGCATTATGATGCGTATAACTTTTAATAGTCACAATATATATACTATCAGAGTAAGGAATCTCTCACTGGAGTACACTAAAAAAACACCAAAACCATAGCAAAAAATAAATGGCATAAAACTGGTGAGCAAACCACATGGTTGCCTTTCAGATGACAAAAATAAAACATCAGGACATTAAAGTACATCGGTATTCCTGAGTTAAGACCACTCCTATGTTATACATACCCTGCACCACATGTCCTTCACAACGTGTATAGATTCATACTATAGGTAGCATCTCTGTGACAGGGTCAAGCTTGAAGAGCAGTACCAAACTAATGTAAAAGATCATTATATACACTCTAGTCTCCAGAGACGTATTTTTTCTCTTCATAGTATCTCTGCTCACTCCTAGTTTTCTTAGCATTGCGTTTCTGTTTCAGACAATAAAAGGAAGCAGATAATTATGTCATGTTTACAGCTGAAAAATCGATTACAATTTTGACTGAAAAAGATAAAAGGGAAAAAGATCCAAAAGGGTGAATGCAAAGAACATATATAACCCTTTCAAATGCTTCAGCGGTATGTGAATAACTCTTGGGTTGAACACATCAGATTCCAGCAAGTGGCGTACACTTTCAGAAATAGATGTTTAATGAATCTTTGACTTGAGAGGGAAACTATGCAACTTGCGAAGGATTATAAAATTAACAGCACCTTTGACAAGTTTGATATTGGTTATATATTGGAATAACCGATTAACCATATCAACAAAATTTGAAGGTTGCTCAAATATTGAGAAAGCAAAAACGGGAGAAAAAAGGTTGTGTTAAAGAAATTACCACATAAGCTTCATGATTCGCCATTATCCTTTGGGCTACTGTGGCAGTAGTAATATCTTTTGGGCTTTTGAGCAACCGGAATATTCCCATGCTCTTAGGGACCTCATATGGATCTAGTTCACCCTGCATATTATTGTTCAGTAATATGCCAAAAAAAATAAGGAAAATTATATTGTATCCCAAGTCAACAGTAAAAGTACAACACACTTACATTTAATGACTTCTCAGCAACAGTACCATGCACGACTACTGAGATATTGAAAGTGGTGATCTGTTTGATTCCAAAAAATAAACTTCATCATAATGAAAATATCCAATGGATTCAAATAATGATGAAGAACACTTCAGATGAAGCAATGAAAATATCCAATCAATTCAAATTATCCTAAAAAGTTGTATTTGCAATGTATGTGTTCAACAAATATAAACAACAAAATGTGGAGATGAAGTCTCAATGCACCAAGAACAATTTCAAATAAAGGGGTGAAGCTACTTCAATGAAATCCAAAAAAATGTAGAATCAGAGACTTACCATGTCATTTGTAATTTCCCAAGGGGAACCAATAATAACTTCATCAACATAACCGCAAGCTAACACACTAAGGCTACGCTCATGCAGATGCATAATTGGATAGTGATTTCCTCTATGCTCACTGCAGAAAAGTTGTTAGTTTCCTATCTGTGGTTAACACCATCAACTGGATAATACCCATAAAATCAATTTTGCACAATCATAAATCATATACCTCACTGTCTCATCTGAGTGGACACCAACTAGAAGAAAGTCACCAAGCTCCCTAGCCCTCTTAAGTATCTGAAAGAACATGGAAAAATAAATAAAACACAATTATAGCATAACAAATAAGTAAAACGGTGCCTGCCTGTTTGATCATGAACTTTAGCATTCAACTGTGTAGACAAATTACACCCAATACAAAGCTTAACAGTGTACCTCAACATGGCCTGCATGGAAGAGATCAAATGCCCCATCAATGTATACAATACGTGCATTTGGTCCAGGACCCTAAAATAAGACGGAGTGACAATGGATCATCGCATGAAAAAGTTCTGCAAACTGTAATGAAGAAGACAAATTGCCTCTAACTATTTTCAACTTGAACACACTAATTGTCCCATAAATTTTGAACCATTGTTTGTTGCATTAAGCAAAGCCATGTAAATCTTTACATGGTTTACATAGCTCTTAAAGAAAAGCAACAATATATAAAAATAAATATTCACCAGAGAATAAGTTGGTTTCTAGAATTATGAACCAAATATACACCATTTCTTTGAAAGAATAGACATGACGCAAGCAACCAAAATACCTTGCCATTTGAAAACTGGACAATACGTCGAGAAGTTGGAAGGAATTGGGCTATGTGGGAAGCCTTCGACTGGTTTTCTTCTTGAGGTTTTACCTCGGTGCCATTATGATCTTCACAATTTTTTTGATCCCTTAAAGAAGACAGTATTCTTCCTATATTGAAGCATAGTTAGATCAAATACATATGATTATCGAAAATCATTGGGGAGTACCAAGGTATCAATTATCATCATGGAAGCTTAGTACCTACAATGTCTGTACTGGAAACTCCTTCAGTACGTTTAATTTGCTTGTAACGACCAGCTTTCTTTGCTGCAGCATATGCATCAGTTCCATCTGGAAGCAAGCAAGGATCATCGCCATGTATGACATAATCAATTTTGTATTCATGAAAGAGACGATTCAAGAATTGCTCAGTAATTGCATAAGGAGCATCAGTTATGACCTCATCCACCCACTTCAATCCACTGACAAGGGCCAGCCTGGAAGATAAAAACATTTTCAGATAAAAACTTCACTTCCATAATTCAGTTTTCAGAATCACCAATACAAGAGAATAGGCAAATATACATCACTTTTAGAATAAAAAAGGCTATACAGCATCAAATATATACCTCTCCGCCATGGACAAAACGGGTGGTCCTTTATTGGCCACAATCTCCTCATCACTCACTAGACCCACAACCAATTCATCTCCTAGAGCCTTTGCTTGCCTGAGTGCATTGGCATGGCCATAATGCATCAGATCAAAACAGCCATCCATGTACACCCGAATGCGCCTCTTCCCAGATTTTTTCTTGTGGAAAATCCCCAAATTAGACCAGGAACATGGCAGTGATAAATAAGGAACCCCAATCCCACCAAAGTAGCTGGTTGACAAGCCCAGCAAGGCTGCTGTAACCATAAGACCACCAAACACACACGGGTAGTAGTTTACCCCCTCCCAAATCCAACTGTTGTTTTCATAATCCATGTTCTCTTTTTATTTATTTATTTTTTTTCTTGTCTCAGAAACTAGCTATTACATATAAGAGGAGGCACAGACCTGCAACCAACTATCATAGCAAAAGAGAATCAAATGCATTTCATTCTCACCACAATTCAACCTAACATATATCATTATTCCCAAGCTCAATTCCCACAAACATCTCAAAGAAGAAAAAATGCTTCACAAATGCAGAGAAAAAAAAGTTGAATAGCCACCACAACCAAATTGAACAACCATTTGCATGCAAAATCCAGAAGGAAAACAAGAAAATTAACAATTGAGGCATTCACATGTTTCTGATCTAGCTAATAATATATAAAAAAATGCAGCTTTGCTGCAATGAAATTAAGAGTTAGAACGAATCTTCAATATAGCTTGCAGATTCAATAGATAAAACAAAAAATATGCGTCCAAATTGAGAAATAACGGAAACCCACCTAAGATCCCGAAGAAAAAAAAGAGAATTGAGGAGTAAGCAAGTGCGGAAATGAAGATGGTAAGAAGAAAAAAAACGAGCTTGATGAGATGCAATTGCCGAAAGAAAGAAAAAATAAAACAGATATGAATGAAAGAACAAAACAAGAGATCGAATCTCAACCTCTTTTTTTGTGTTGCTTTTTCCGTTTCCTTTCTGTCTGTGTCTCCTCTTTCTCTTTCTCTCTCTCTCTCTCTCTCTCTCCTCCTTTGATTCGTATGGAGGAAAGCTCCTCGTAGTAGTTTTTTTTGCTTTGCAACAAAACTGTCTGAAACAAAATAGGCGTCGCGTCGCTCTTTTGAAACACAAAAAAAAAATAAAAAATAAAAAATATCACAATCTTTCTCACTAGTCAACAACTATAAAGGCTGAATATAACTCTTTTACTACTCCTGCGAATAGTAGTCGCTATTATTACTATCGTTACAGAAAAAGAATAGAATTAAATTATCAATGAAAAAGGAAGACAAAGTAATTAATTACAAATGGAAGTATCAGCACAGCAGTAGTACTATATGATTTGAGTATTCGTCCCACCACGAATGGACAGGTTTATGCCCTAAACAAACGAGCCATATCAATTGTTGGAAAATCGAGGGAGTAAATATCAAAAAGATTTACAATTGGGTAATTATATATAAGTGAATTAGACACCACATCTTAATCCAAAATCTTAAGACTCAGATTTATGAATCTTCTCCTCATTTATATGATATTAAACTTTTTTATTTTTATCCAATATAAAACTTTAAATTCCACTTGTACTCCAACATTTCCATACTTTTCCTTTACTTGTTGTGAAAAACTTTCTATACAATATTAATTAATTAAATTAGTGCATTCAACTGCTGATTTATACGTATCTCACTTTATCTAAAAACATTAGATTTGGAGTTTAAATCTTGCGTCTCAATTATTTTTTACTAAAAGAGTTAATTTTAAATAGGATTGAGTCTAATCAAAGATATTAGTCTCTTAGTACCAAAGTGCTTAAATTTAATGCCTCAAACAATCTTGTATCGTATGACGAATTTTTTTATTAAAAAGAATGTTTAAATTTAATGTCTCTAATAATATTGTCTGTTGATTATACCCGTGAAAAAAAACCAAATTTTACTTTGTTGTAATGCTTTTAACTTAAAATTATCTCCTATGTTAAAAAAGATATGGTCTAGAATAAAAGATTTAAGTGCATCACAAATGTGCTAATATGAGTAAGAGTAAATGGTATATATTATAATGATAATGTAAAAAATATTCTACTAAAGAGTCTGATTCATTTGGATGAGTAAAATATGAGTTTCATAATAAAAAAAGTTAATACACATAATGATGCTTTTGTACATAGATTTGATATCATCCTCTGAACTGAGGGGTTGCTCCTAGTTGGCCTGAGATTGAGGACATAAAGAACACATCTGACATCATGAATAGCTTGCACAACACAGCACTGATCGGATTCCGCATCAATCAAATTGTTTATCACACAATATATATTCCATTCTGAGTCACTCATCACTCATCACTCATGGTGACTGCCATCTCAGCATACAAGTCATTTAATTGCCAATTTATTCAGAAGAATCATAACCCCTCAAAATCATACAATATTTATAAACATTTGTGATAATTATATCCATACATGTTGTTTCTTACATATTTTTATATATGAATATAATTTTGATATAGTATTATAGAGTATATATTTTGCATGATTAACAAATTACAAATCATCCTAAATCTAACTTTTAACATAATTATTATAAAATTTAATCATTTTAAATATACACTATCGTGTAATTGAATAACAATATAAAACACTTTTATATTATCAATGAATTCCAATTAAATTTCTTTTACATTACATTCTCTTTGAATAAAATAAATAAATTTCAATATAAACAATTTTACATATTTTTTCCTTACTTTATGATCTACATACATTATTATCCTAATATCTATCTACTCTGCGTGATTTTTTTATAGTATAAAATTACTAAAATGAAGAGAAATGGAGTCGTTCTTCCGCTAGTACAAGTGGGACTCATTTATTTAAAAAAGTTCGTTTGAAGAAAAAAATTAGAAACATTTAAAATAATGAAAATGATATATAATATTATAAAGTTTTGTGTGTAGCGACTTGTCACTCACATGATTAATATTATAAAATGATATAGTACCGATGTTATATTATATACGGTGTTTGATGTTTCTTGTTTCATGCTGGACCTGCTTGATTTTTATTTTATTTTATATTTCTAAATTTTATTGAGCGGCTCAAGTTGATCAGTTGCTGATTAATTTATGAAGAATTGAATTTGAAAAAAAAAAATTATCAAAGAATTCAACTCTTGCACGTTTGATATAAAGATAATTAACAAATATACTTTAAAAGACTAACATTTCAGTTACTCCAAATGAAATTATGCTCAAATTTCTTAAACAAAAATTTAAATTAAGATTTGTAGATAAAAAATGTGATTAGAATAAAAGTTTCCACTAAAAATATCAATGATAGAAATTAATTATTAATAAATTCCATAAATACTTCGTATTAAAAAATGTATTTTAAAAAACAAAGTTTGTAATCAATGCAATTAATGAATTCCCAAGTATTTATAATTTATTATGCGTGTGATTGACATTGTTCTTAAATATTTGATTTTTTTACTATCGACAATTGCAGTTTTACTGTCTACATTTTAAAATAAAGTTGATTAAATTTTTAGTTTTTTTAGTTTATTTTTTAAAGTTTTAAACTAAATAAGCCATTTTGTTTTAAAATTAAGCAACTTTGATTTCTTGTTTTCCCCCTAAATTCCTTAAATTACATTTTCTATTCAATATTTTTACAAATTGAATAAATTAAATTAAACTAAGTTCGCTGATAAAAAAATAAAAATTAAATTAAGTCTATCCGCTTTATTAGGTTTTCATTTTTTCTCATATTCGCTTTCATTTGAATATTCTCCTTATATAAAGTGGTCATCTCCACTCCTTTTAGCATGCATATAGTATATCATTTTAGACTTTTAAATTTAATATTAATTGAATGGTTTAATAATATGTAACTAAATATCATAATTCAATTTTCAATATGTATATTTTACCTTAAAAATTCAAACATCCTAGCATTTTATAATTTCTCATCTCTTTCAATTAATTATTTTCAACATCTTTTAATGAGAAATTGTTGTGTGGACACAACCAAAGAGAAATTTATACTTAATTAAATAAAATTAAAAAATTGCCGGCATTTAAAATCAGAAAAGAAAAGTTATTATTTTAAGGAATGAGTATTTTTTTTTAATCACTCAACTTGATAAATCAATTCAATTTAATCCAATGATTATTAAAATTTAAAAGATAAATTCAGTCCAACTTAATTAAATTTAGATTTAATTTTTTTTGTAATTTAGTATTTTAAAATTTTTATTGTTATAATTTTTTTTCATTAGAATATGATTGTTTTATTTTTCAAAATATTTGTGAACATTAAAATAAGTGTTATATAAAGGGAGGAAAAAAAGTAAAACAAATATAATTTGAATAGAAAAACTTTTTTTTTCAAAAACGAAAAAAATAACCTTAAATTACATGAAAAAAGTGTATCTAAACCTTAAATTTAATTGGGATGGGTTGAAAGACGCAGACAAAACATTGAAAAGAATCATAGCAAAGGAAAAGGGGTTCTCTACGTATCAGTGCAGCGATGGCGTTATCCCTACTCACCTACTGTTCTCCCACCGTTAACCCTCTCCGACGATCCCCAAAACCCACCCTCCGCGTCAACCACCGCGTCTGTGTGGCCAGCGCCGCCACTCCCCTCCTCCAAGTCAATGACTTGAGGGCCAAGATTGTCGAATCCAACGTCGACATTCTCCACGGCGTTAACCTCACCGTCAACCAAGGAGAGGTCCACGCCATCATGGGAAAAAACGGTTCCGGCAAAAGCACTTTCGCCAAGGTCACTGACTTAACTCACTCACTTACCATCTCTCGTTCAATTGAAAAGAAAAAAGAAAGGATTTTTAAGTAATTGAACTGCATGCAGGTTCTTGTGGGGCACCCAGATTATGAAGTGACCGGAGGCAGTGTTGTTTTTAAAGGGGAAAATTTGCTTGAGATGGAACCTGAAGAAAGGTCTCTTGCGGGTCTCTTCATGAGTTTTCAATCCCCTGTTGAAATCCCCGGTGTTTCCATTGATATGTTTCTCGCCATGGCCTACAATGCTCGAATGAAAAAACTTGGTCGAGATGAAGTTGGACCAATCGAGGTATTATATAAGTTGATTGGATAAATTCAAGTCATTTAAGTGTTTGTGAAGAAGTTTATCCAAATAGGACTTTAGTATGTTTCTCATCTATCGTTATGAGGTCATTTTTCGTCATTGCATGTTTTTTTTTTATTGGTAAATGTTAGTTTGTTAATTTTGTTAGAAATGTCATTGGGGGATTCAAACCCATGACTGGGCCAACCTTATATCTCTTCGTCATTGCATGTTATGATTGGGATTGGTTTGCGGTGCAGTTTTTACCTTACCTGATGGAGAAGCTGCAGCTTGTTAACATGAAGGCTGACTTTCTTAATAGGAATGTGAACCAAGGGTTTAGTGGCGGCGAACGTAAGCGCAATGAAATCTTGCAGCTTGCGGTTTTGGGGGCAGACTTGGCTATTTTGGATGAAATTGATTCTGGTTTGGATGTTGATGCGCTCAGGGATGTTGCCAATGCAGTTAATAGGATTCTCACCCCAGAAAATTCCTTGTTGATGATAACTCATTATAGACGGATTCTTGATCTTTTGAATCCTACACATATCCATGTTATGGTAACTTTTTTTTAACTTACTATTGATCTTCAATATCATTGCAAATTTTGAAGTTGGAATATGTATGATACATGGGGTTTTCACTTTTGATAATTGGAATTGAGGTGCTGGTCCTATCACATTATTTCTCCCCTTTTATTGGGATACTGTCATAGTTATCAATTCAAGTGGAGGATGAGCTTGAAGAAGTAGATTTCCTAAAGAAAGTAGTTGACACAAACATGCTCTCTCTTCTAACTTTTCCAAAAGCTAAAAGGCATATCTTGATTTTAATTTATCAGAGAAGTTTAACTCATTTTACCCCACAATTTCTTCTCCTATAAGTATTAAGGATTTGTGAAGTTTATTCAAGCTTTGCTCTAGTGTAAAAGTCTTTGTTGACGTCATCTCATTTATGTATATGTATAGACATTTATAAGCCTTCTGATAGAATATTGTTTTGTCTTTCTTAGAAAGCAGCTCTAGGTAGTGTATGGGAAACTGAATGTGTATAAGTATTACGTCTATGGTGCGAAATAACATGAATGAATTTCTCTTTTTCTTCTTAAAAAAATCAGGACAAAGGGAAGATTGCAAGGTCAGGCGACATATCGATGGTAGAAGCTATTGAGGCAGATGGATATGAAACAGTTTCTGCTTTAACATAATACAGCTAGTATCGGTATCTATTCTGACTTAAGAGTGAATTTCCTGTCCTTGTTTCAGTTTAAATTAACTTTCATGTTGTTAATATTTGCATTAGTATCCCTCTCAAGAGCATAATTGGGAATTGACAGTATATAAATTTGGTGAAATGAACAAAAAATTCTTAATGGTAGTAGTGATATACTTTATTAATTGGTTTTATTTTCATGTTAATTTGAAATTTTATTCGTTCTGGTTTGATTTTGGTTCTTGCTCCATACCCAGATGACAGTATTGCATGAGCTGGCATTCAGTAGTTGCATCTAATGGAACTTTCTTCCGTAAGGATGAGTTTGGGAAATTTGATTGTTTCACTGCTAGAAGATGTAGTTGAATAATATCTTTGTGGGAACTGGATATAATTTCATTTTGATTATTTAACCTGCCTTAGAAGTTAGAACAAAGCATGGTTCTAGGCAACAAGATTTTGTAATTTTCTATGGCTAGAATAGCAGTTGCTGACCGTAGGGATGTAGATGTGGTGTTGATTACAATTAGTGAAGTCGTTCTTGTATCCATCTATCTAATGTTTTAGCATTTTGCCTGCCGTGTTAAGAATAGGGAGGCATTTAGCAACCAAATATTCTTTTATTTGCCTAATGCTTTATAAATTCAAATTGAAAGGCCTGTTCCAAATTCTGAGCATTTCATTTAATTAGTTTGATCATAAAAAATTTCAAACCATTTTAAGTTTTTTTAATTTAGTTTCGAACTATGGACTTACTATAGATTGCTCAGTGTTTAATGATTACTGGTAGTGGTATTGATAAATTGTTCGACTAAGCTAAATGATGAAACTCAGTAGTTGTTTTTGGTCCTTCAAACATTGACTGTTCTTATTTAGCTTACTATCAAGTTTGGCCGAGTCATTTATTAGAGAAAAGTTGCCATATTGCTAGTCTAAATCTGGATTGTAATTTTAATCATATATTCCTCTGCAAGACTTGTTTATTAAAATAGAGTTTCTTTTTTTGATTATCTTTTTAAGAATGGGAAGTTATAATAGTATATTTCAATTAATATCGCATACTTGATAAAATAAAACCTTCTTAAATTCCCAGTCTGTTTGTGTTGCAGGTATTTAGTGAGGCAGTTGCACTAATATGCTGATGGCTCCTTTCATCTTTTCCCTTTCTTTGTTCCATTTTGAAAACGAGGAAGCTGACTGTCTAAAGCTCATACTGGCAGAGATGTTGATGCTTCTTGACTTGGGACGTATAGTCTTCTGGGTAATATTTCCGTAGGCTTGGATAGAGAAATATCGAAACTATTGAAATTTTTCCTTTTTTTTTTTGTTTTTAATATAAGGCCCTTTTCATTGTTAATTATCAACTTGGGGCACACATGCCTGGTTTGCTGTAAATGCAGGAAGGATTGAAATAGCTGTCAAACTACATTAATATTAGCCACATTTTTGTTTTGGTATTGGCAGTCGACCTAGTCTTGTATCATGATTCATGGGCATATTAAAGAACTTAAAATTATTGCTTTGAGAACATTCATCGATACACGTGATTTCAAAGTATTTATGAATAATGATAGACAAGCTTCATCAACATACCCTTTTTATGAGTTGTGAATTTTTGGACAACATGCCCTCTTTTGAGTTCTGATTTTTGCACACTTGCACAGTGCAAATATTCTATTAAATAATGATCTTTATACTATAAAGAATTCTCCCTCTACAACTTTCTTTTTAAAATTGTTGCATCATATATATAAATTGGGCAATATAAGTTTCACTTTTTTTATTTGGTTTTGCTAACGAATGCCATAAGGGCAAGACAATGGTTAAAAAAATGAGAAAGTATTTATTGTGTAAATTATAGAAAAACAAAAAAATGATAGACAATATAATTTTATATATTCTATTTTTTCTTTGCCTCTTTGGTTCCTTAACCAGTTCAATAAGGGCACTACTGCACTAGTCATTTGACTTATTTAATTGAAGTTTAATAGATTAAAAAATTAGGATTGTTCCTTAAACTGTGTAATCATCTCATAATACAAATTATTTTCAATCAGTACATTATTCTGTAAGATACAAAGACAAAATTGATTTCTCGAACGAGAAGACTACAAACATCATGAAGCAAGAAAAATGGGTGACCTTGTAGAAACCAAGTGGGATTACGCACCAAAAAACTCGAGCCACCTAGTTTCTTATATATATATATATATATATAGTTGTAAACCTATATACATCTGACCAACAAGATTGCCTGTATAAATCGGGGAGGGGAGGATAAATAAAAAAAAAAAGAAGCTTCGGCCAAATTGTAGTCGTTCTAATATTCAGAACCAAGTGAAGCCAGCACATGAATCGGGGCGTCAAGGAGCGGAACAGGTAGTTCCTTCATAGTTAGTTCTTTCATTTCAGTTCCAATATACGCATAACGTAAGTACAACTATCGCCAAGGACCATGTTGACCTGAAAGAGAGAACCATGTACATATCTTAAGACCAGTTGGTTTAAAACATCTGCGACAACCAGAAATAAAATAAAAGGGGGAAAAAACTTAATATAAAATAAATTACATTCCACCAGAATTTTTAAGTTTTCTTTTCTCTAATAAGAGAGAGATCTTATTTGGCAACTTGGAAGCACCACAATTATCACCTAACTTCATATTTTTGAGCTCTAAACAACCAAGAACAATTTGGCAACTTGGAATATTGTCATGTCAGTAATTTTTCCAAGTAAAAAAAACACAATGAAAGGGTACACACTTGGAAGTTGACAATTTCAAGGAGGTTTCATCCTGTTATAGTTTATCATCTTCAAAATATCAGGATAGTGGGCAGAGAGGGATAAAGCAACAATCCGAAGAACGTGGGCATATATCCTTAATTTTCAAGCAGATGGCCAAAAAATCTAAACTAAGTGAAACTGTAACCAAAACAAAGTATAACAGCCTGAATAAGTATCTCATGCCATGTGATTTGTTATTTCTTATAATATAGAAATTCTTTAACTCTTACTGGTTCCCTGTTTCTTCTGAAGATGGACTCTGTCCATGTAGGGAGCAATTATGGCATCTAACTTCACTAACCACAGAGCAAGGGCAGATGATGTATGGGGCATAGATGCAAAAGATGCACTGATTTCTTCAACCAGCCCATGCGGAAATTTGCATTGAAACAACCAGTCCTTATTGATGGCACCAACAAAATCAGCAAGAACCTATAAAATTACAAATTCATAAGAAAATAGATTAAGTTAATTAAGACCAATAGAATTTCAGACACTCCAGGAAATTCTATCAAACAGAAAGTTAAAACAAAAACCTGCAAAAGCTCCACTAAAGTTGAGGTGCGTCTGAGCCGTTTCACCCACAGTTTATGAGCAGACTTCCTCCAAGCACCAACCAGGGCATCTTCAGGCATAACAGACTGCACAAACAGTGGTGAAAGTAATGGGAAAAGATAATTAATCTTCAAAATGCCCACATGCTTCAAAAATAAACATATGCTAAGTTTTCAATATAAAATATCAGAAAGTTGGAGCAGATAAAGAAATAGGGTATCACATTTAAGTATCAATTAATATCATATTTATCTTGGATTAGAAGTAACATAAGTAAAATATTTTCTAGAACAGAGCATCCCTGTTCAAACAAAACCAAGTGGCACAAAAAATGAAGTATCAATTTTCCCGCACAAACCCCCAGCATTGCATTTGTGCCCTAAAAGGTCCAATATAACAAAATAAGAAATCAATGCCAGTTTGCAATGAATGATGAAAATTGAAGCAAATGAATAACTCACCTCAATAGCATAAACTGCAGCTTTCAGTGATTGAATCTGTGATGGTAGCACTTTATGATTAGGAAATGTATTGCTGTCTTCTTTCTCCCTGCATGTGGCTATGTGGATTGCATATCTTTCTTCTAGATCAAAATCTAGCTCAAATGTCATATGGCAAATTTTACAGTGTCTCTCATCTCTCCAGTATAGATCATGACAACTCTTACATCTGGCAAGAGAGTCCAGATAAGACCTTTTACCATATTTTACAACATTGAGATCTGAATAAAAGGAATTCCAAATCCAAGTATCATATTCTTGAACACGGATCCATTTTTGAATTTGTTCCTCTCCTTTCTTTCCAGCTTCAATTACCACAGCCCCAGCAGATGGCAGAGAGTCTTTAGCAGTCTCAGTCAGGTTCAGGTTGTCCACATCAGATGCGGGAGAATAACTGTCATCTGTGACCATATCCAGTTCAGATTGATCAGAATGTGACATAGAACCCATTCCAGTACTATTAACATTAATCCTGGACATAGATCTGCATAGTGATGTTTGTCTCCTTTCCAAAGATTCAATAAGAAGAGCCTCCCGTTTTCCTCTATCATCCAGAACTGACAATAAGGCACACAAGGCCTGCATACATACAGGTTAACCATATGCAAAAAATTATAACACTAAAATAGTAATGCATACAATAGACACACTAGACAAATAAACATGCATTTTTGGTTGTTTACTCTTCTATGTTTCCAATATATATGTAACCAAAACACCTTCTCTTGCACAAATAAGAAAGCCAAAGAAATTCACCTCCTCAGTATCAATAACCTCCCAGTGACCATCTTCAGAAGATTCAAAGTATATCCTCCTGTGGCCTGGATCATCTACATTACAAGGACCCAAGAAAAGCCAGTATCTATTGTACCGACGATCGGATCCCAAAAACACTGATTGAATGGGGTGCAAAGTAGATGACCCTTTTCCCTTTTCAAAGGAAACTTCATGACTATGGAGTCTTGAGATTAACAATGAGGAATCGACTGTACAGGGATCAGAATTCAAGTGTAATTTATGGTTCCAAAGTGGCCCAGGTTTCTTTACTGCTGATCTCTTTATTTTAGCTCCAGTCCCTCGTAATTGAATGCTAGAATTGCAATCAGCTGCAACTTTTGTTGAATCCTGTACAAAAAGATAATTCAAAACTAAATATGATAAGACAACTTCATAAAACATCTTAGGGGATGTTTGGGAGTTGGAAAGGGAAGTGACAGGAACGAAGACAATCCAAGGCCTATAACTTTAGTTTTATCAATTTAAAATTTCACTTTAATTTGGGGCGGGGGGTGCCTAGAAGTTTAATATTTTACCTTCATCCTGATGCTGGATCCAGATGAAACAAGATTGGTTAAAGCCGCCAATGCATTCAATTTTTCTTCAATGTTTAAGTCCGAATATTCACTCTCCATCAGTCCTAATATCCACGCTTCTCCTGGATGGCTCTCATCAATTTCAGTGTATACTTTCAGCATATTATTTTTGTGACTGCTTGCACGCTTCAATTTTCTTATACTGGAGTTTATTGGATCACTTTCAAAATCGTCACCACTGCTACACGTATCAGTGTCATTAAGTTCATCATCAACACTACCAGAGTCCCCTGTATCTGAATGAGATTCATCACCGTCCTTCATAGCAGTGCTTATACGCAAACGGTATGCAGTTGATGAAATCTTTTCAAATAAAGTAATATCACTTGAAAGCGTGGAACATATTAAAGACTCGAGTTCCTCTGTTGTGCTTGCAAGGTTTAATTCAGTAATCTATATGGTATAAAAAACAGTTGAATTTTACCAGTAATATAGAGAGATTATAATCCAAATAAAAAGAATCAGATTAGTTACCTGCATTGACTTTGCCAGTTCAGTTACTTTGCATCCAATGTTTCCTCTCTCTGACAAGATGTTAAACAACTCACTCTTCAAGGTGCCAGGGCATAGACCATAGTTTACAAGAAGATTCAATTCCTATAAAACAAAAGCATAAGAGCATCTTTAGTGCAAGATCTTGAGTAAGGATCTTGAGCTCAAGATTTGATCTTCACTAGATCTCCCAATAAAGGAGTTGAAGAGATCTCCAACATGGAGGATGGGTTCTTGTAGAAGATCCCTTAAGATTTGCACATTGTTCAAAAATGAATAAATTTTCTTTCTTTTCCTCTCTCCCTAAGATCTCAAAATGAGATCTACCATTAAAGAAAAAAATGGAAGAGATTTTGAAAGATCTTTCATCCTATGTGACACTATGGAGTCTACCAAAAAGTAGTATAAGATCCTAATTTGAAATCTATCACTAACGATGCTCTAAGGCTATAAACCTTAAAACCAAAGTAAGCACTAATTTAAAACTTGGACTGAAATCCAAGGAAAGCATATTGAAAGCAACTGAACAACAAAAATTAACAAAACCTCCTTTGAGCATCTCTCACCATCTAAGATTAAATTTTGCACGCTAGAAAATGCTGACTATTTATTCTCATTCCTAATAACTAGCTACGTCGATATTCATGGTTGCATTTTTGAGATATAGATACATGCCTTCATTGTTAACAGTTTTTTTTTTTGTAAAAAAAAATGTGGCACTAAATAAATATCTTTTTTGAAACCTACTTTTTCCATGAATAAGTAAACATCTTGCAAGTATTGCCTTCGGTTACATGACATAGATTCAAATAATAATTTACCTCAAAATCTGCCAAAGTAAACGACATACAAGAAAATAGATGTGCACCATTTATGATATGTCATAAGGCAGCTTATACAAAAATAGGCACTAATCAAAAGCGTCTACAATGTTTGATCTTATGTAAATACATACACATAATAATATAAACATATTGAAGTCAAATCAGATCTAGAATAGGCTTGTTTGGACTTTGGAATACCTTGTTAAGGACCTCTCTACGTAAGGAACCATGTTTTGAACCAAATCCAGAAGCAACCAGCACTTGACGAAGTATTTCTATCCAGGTAAGAGAATTTAGAGATCTTCTCCAGAAATCCAGGGAATATTCTTGACTTTCAACCTGACAAATCATTATTAAAATAAACACGCAATGAATTTGTACCTCAGCTAAAAAAAATAAATGTTAGATTGTTGGTCATTCTGTATTAAATATAGAAGACAAGAAGCATGTAATAATCCATAACCTCCCAGAATGAGGTAAGGAAACCCAGTAACTCACCGAGTGAAGCAACGCAAGAAAGTTACACGATTTATTTAAATGAGGTGAAAACCCATTAGTAAGCTCAACTTCAATGTCAGACACAAGAAGTGCGAGAAGGGCCACATGAATCTTGCCAAGTAACAATGAGTCCTGGAAAACACATGCAGTAAAGTGAGAGACATTTTGGATGTAACTTACAATTTGACATGACTCGGATAAGATTAAAATTAAACAAGAAAACTGGAAATGCTTTCAAAATGGGTCCAAGATGACATATTACCTTATCATGAAAGGCTTGAACAAACTCATCAAGAGTGAAGGGGCAAATATCAACAATTATAGCATATGTATAAATGAAGTGGAAAACCTGCCAAAATAAAAGTAGTTCTATGTCAATTAAAAGTTCTTTCAAAGAAATAACTTCTTTCTGTCACTTAACAAATAAATCCATCAGGGTAACTAATAAAATCCAAACATCAGTAATAATTCATCCAAGTTAAAACAAAAACCGGTAATGATTTATCCGACAAAATAACAAAGTGCTTAGAAAGAATTTCCTTCTCTTTCACATTATATAACCTATTATATTCATCATATGTTTAAATTCCAGAAGCCTAAACAAAGTATAAAGAGAAGGAAGAATGTTGATCTCTAACCTTAGGTAGGTTCTGTTAAAACAACAATGGTAGGAGGGATTCAAAAGAGGAGAACTAGTCATGGTCTCATACAGTGCAGAAGCAAATACAATAACAGGAGGCGAGCAAACCCTCTTCCAATGGTGGGTTGGATGCTCCCCAGCATAAAAATTTCCAGGCATGGCTAGTTTTCAGTGGCAGATGCAAAACACACCATGTGATCCTAGAAGTGGAATCCCTCATCTCCCCTCCTTTACGATCAATAGCCTTGTAATTTTTTTAGGTGTTCTATGTGTTTTGGTCATGTCTGTCTCTGAACACAGTTTAGTTCCACCTACAACACCTGTCACATCTTTCACAGACAGGATGCAACAGAGGTATAGGATGCCCAACTCCAATTAGTTTCCAACTCACTTGAAACACTCACATACCTCTCCCAAATTCCCTTGTGTCTTCAAACCATCCAAATTATTAATAGTGATTTCACCTTTTTAATCAAGGCTGCAATGGAACTTTCAAAAGGAGGCAGAGAATAAGATGGTGATGGGAAGGTTGAGCTATGAGAGAAGCCATCACCAGGAGAATCACAAAGAAAGCAAACCAATGCTGTGTAAATTTGCTTGAAAAATTATTTTATTTAATTTTTTTTTATATAAACTACTACATCTTTTCATTGACTTTTACAACTGTATTGATTAAATTTTACATTTTTTCTAGCATGGCAACCTTTCTTCTGCATTGACCAGTGTGTAATCCAACAAGAAACTATGCTGGATTTTGGATCTCCCACCATATAATACTGACAAAGGACAACACAGGTGAAATTTTAAGCTATTTGAGTAGTAAAAATTTATGTTACAGAAGAGAAACTTTAGTCGATGAGTGTATAAACACATCTGCACATAAGGCAAGTACCAATATATAACAATTAACAAATACATGTGCACTAACATAATCAGATCTTCCAAGTCATAACTGATTGATTATATGCACCTTAAATAATTTCTTCACAATTTCTGAAGATGAGTCCCAAGGTTGCAATTGGATAGGTTTCTTCATCTTGACGATATCTGGCGGAAACTTCACTAGCACATCTGTAAAAGCCACATGCAATTAATGACTGGAACTAATCAGAACATTCCAGCTTCATAAAATCATTACTCATTTGAATATAACACAGAACACTGCTCAATTTCTGTTCCTTCCAAAATTACCTTTACAAAGTGAGCAGCCAACCATTCCACTGGCAGCAAGATGATCAGAACACATAAACAGATTGGTTCCTTCTTGTAACTCCCTCAGCTCTAGCTCTTCATCATCAAATAACACTGAAACTCGGTCAACTCCCTCCTCAGATATTGCACTATCCAAAGCTAGTTCACATTTTTCCTTTGGTGACTGATTCTGAGTCACATTTAGGTTCAATTCCCCCTGCCATATATTAGAAACTCAAAAAATTGCCAAACCATTCAACAGTAAGCACAAAAATACACATTCAACTTCTTTAATTACCACTCTTCTTTGCATGGTAAGTTTCCTCTTATCCTGTGTTTTATTTCTCTTATTCTGCATTTTATTTTTTTGCATTCCCTGTGCAGAAAGAAAAAAATCGAGATCTACTATTATAAACAAAAACTAACTTGCTCATTCATGTATTATAATAGGAAGAAAACAAAATGTGCATAATATTATGGGTTTAGATAACTTACATTCCTGTTTAGTGTTTTCCATGACCTGTTGTTCTCACGGACTGGTTCCGGTCCTGTAGAATTTGAGATTAGAGGAATTTCTTGGCCAGAAACGCCAAAACCAAATGGAAGGTCTCCAGTATCAGGATTTGTTGCCCTCCAAACTGTCATCAGACCTTTGCCAATACCATGTTTCTTCACAGGTGCTTTCATATTACAATCAGCGAGACTTCGAATTGCACAGTTGTGAACCTGAGGAAAGAGGACTTGTGACAAATCAAAGGAATGTAAAAAGAAACATAAAAAAACTTTCTTGTCAAATATTAAAACTCACCTTCCTCCTTTTGGAGGACCCTTGGTCCTCTTCACAAGCAGAAATGAAATATTTGGGTCCTAATCAATCAAAGAGGAAATGGACAAAATAAGGCTAGTTATAAAAATTATAGCAGTGAGACACAAAAGACTAAAGAGAATAAAAGGAATACTTAGAATAATAATAGAAATGGAAGAAGAAGGAGAATGAGTATTTGTCAACCAAAAAATCATAGAATGGACAAGTTTAAATTCGAGACTGGAAGGGTTGTTTGCATAGGTTTTGTAAACCTCTAAGAAGGTTAAATGCAATCTATTCTAAAACCTTAATTTCTAGACTTTAAACTGCACACTCCACTGCTCGTGTTGTAATGCACAGTATTTTTAACAACTAAAGAAAAAAAGCCACTGAATCCAATCACCATTATCACCAAAAAGGAATACCTTATGCCCCTATCTAATACCATGATTCCACAACTATCTAATACAATAAGAGAAACAGAGGATTAAGTGTTGAGTACTAAGTATAATAACTATCAACCATTCGAAACGCACCAAAAGGAAGAGAATCAAATTCCTGACCAAGTGGAGGACCATCCTTCCATAGCACGCTGTTCATAATTGTTAAAATTCAATACCATAATAAATCACTGCTTTCATTCTTCTTCCTCCTCCTAAATGAGTTTATTTATACAAGTGGGTATAAAAAATATCACATAATAATAGGAAACAGAGTAATAATTTTATCCTATCTAAACAGAATGCTAACAACCAGTTTAAATTTAAACAGCTTGTATTCCTATCTAAATAACAATATTGTAAATTCAAAAAAATTTCTTTCAACACTCTCCCTCAAGTTGGTGCATGAATATCAGTCATGCCCAACTTGTCAATTGTTTCTTCAAACACTCTTCTAGAAACGGCTTTGATCAGTAATAAATTCAGGAGGTGCTTCAAGATAGTCCACAGCAGATGCTTCGGTTATATAAGATAGAAAGAGAATTGAGATATGAGAAAAGATTCAGAACAATCACATGTTCAGGTCAATAGACTTCAGGATGATCTGTGAAGGATTCAGAATAGTGCAACGAGCTTCACATTAAAGACCAACTTAAGCAAATCAAAGCTTAACCACCATAAGGCATAACAGAATCCATGACTTCCATGGATGAGAAGAAAAGAAACAGAAGCTAAGGAGAAAAGAGAATGGGGGCAAAAACTGAGTTCATGATAGTAATAATCATAATTCGGATAGAAAAAAAGAGATGTACTTTTGGTGTGAAGAAGAAAGCTAAGAAACTCTTATATGAAAGCGGAAGGTTTGGGAAGTGTGAAAAAGAAAACTAAGAGACTCTTAACTTTCACTCTTCTTCTTCCCTCCTAAATGAGTTTATTTATACAAATATTCCATAATAATAGGAAACATAAAAACAATTTTATCCTATCTAAACATAATGCAATTTTATCCTATCTAAACAGAATGCTAACAACCAGTTTAAATTTAAAGAGCTTGTATTCTTATCTAAAATAAGAATATTTTAAATTCAAAAAACTTCCTGTTAACAATAATGTAATCGGTTGTAAACAGTTCCTGAAAGCCCTTACGTTTTTGCTTTTTCTTAACATTCCTCGTCACAGCCATATCATATCTTGAAGTCGAAGAACCGTTTCTTGCAGCCGCAACAGCAGCAACACGCGATAGTACTTTTCCGCCACGTGGGCGAAATTCGTCGCGCGAACAAGCACGCGATGCCACTGTCAATCCATTTTCGCCCCTTGCACTCTGTGCTATGTAAATATCATAGTCTTCCATCACCCTCAGTGATCAGTGCTTCTCATCTGCGCCAAAAGAAAAATTAGAAGAGAGTCGAAATTAGAGTTCGGAACTGATGCTGAAATGAATTTGCGTAGAAGATGCAATTGGTTGTTATGGCCATAAAACAAACGATGGAATTCGTTGAATTCGGTTACGACAGTTGAGTGTTGTGGCGGTCTATGGAGAAAGTGTGAAAGGAGAAAAATGGAAGGGAAAGAGAAGAGTGAATAGATAGAGATGTGAGAAACGTACCGCAATCAATTAGAGCTTATGGAAATGAAATGAAATGAAGTGAAGTGAGGAGAAGAAGTGAGTTGGAAGCAGAGGTGAGGATAATATGACAGGAGAAGTAGGGTTTTGGGTTTTATGGAAGAAAGATAAATATCTCTCTCATTTTACCAAACAACCCAGTCCCAGCCATTAGCCGAAATTTTTTATTTTTTTTATGGGAACCATTAGCCGAAATATCATACTATTCCCTTTTATTGGGCTCCGTTTCAGCCCACTCAATCAAATCAACGGCAATTACTCCCTGCCCCTCCCATACTACTTCCTGCATCTAATTTGGAATGTAAAAAATTATAGGTCTTTCTCTCAAATGTATATCTTTACGTTTTGAAAATACTTTTTCGGAATGTAATTTTATATTTCAGATTAAGTGTTTCAAAAGCTTAAAAAAATGCAGGAAATAACATTGGAGGTGCAAAAAGTAACTATCAAAATCAAATCATCATTTGTCGTAAAAAAAAATCATCACTAAACTTATAATAACAACAAGATTTAATTTAGACTAAATAGTTTATCTATCAACTGTGTAAAAGATATATATTATTATTTAATCATAAATTTTCATATATGATAATTTTATTAATTTTTATGATAATTAATACTTACATAAATTCGTCAAATCTCTTCCAAAAATAAATATATAATTCAATATTAACCTATTTTTTCTTTCACTCTCTCCTTGATTTACTCACACCATACAAAGCAACTTCTTAATTTTTAAAATTTCTATCAACAATAATTTTTTAATGATTGATAATGTTAAATGTATTTATATTGACAATACATTAATATTGAGCTTCTTTAAGTACACTAATACTTTTGAAGATTGTCAATTTATCATTTAGAAATAAAATGTAAGTAGAAAAGCAAAGATATTTAATGTATGAAAAATATAAAATATACTCCGTATGTACCACAAATAGAAAAAGTAGTAGGAGAGTGTTACCTTCACACTCAAAAAAAAGTGTTAAGTGCAAGCTTATTTTTTTAATAAAAAAATAAATATATTTTAAGCTTAAACGACGCAACCCCTGTTGTCGTATCGTATATATCAAAGGGATATGCTTGGTTTATAAACAGCCACAGTAAAGCGACAAGTCGTGTGACGTATACGACAAAGCGGCTATAATTAGGGTTTATTGTATCCACCAAATAGACCCGTTTTGGAGGGAGAGAAAGAAAAAAGGGGGATTTCAATGGCGTCAAGGGTTTCTCTGAAAGCGAAGGGGAAGAGTTCAAAGGGATCGAAGGCTGCGGAAGATCGATCCGCGAGCGAGTGCCTGAAGGAGTGGACGACATGGGCGATGCGAAAAGCGAAGGTCATCACTCACTACGGTTTCATCCCTTTGGTCATCGTCATCGGTATGAACTCTGACCCAAAGCCCCCACTTTCCCAGCTTCTCAGCCCCGTCTGATCCACCTCTTCAATTCTTCCACCATCAACGCGACGTCGTTATCTTTTTCCTTTTATTTTGCCCCCTTTCTACATTTGTAAGTTTCTTTATGGATCAATTTTCACTTGCACATCTCATGTGGCATGGTGTGTTCAAAGTGGATTAGCTTGTCTGTTTTTGGATAATTTTTGGAATACGCAGTAGTAAATAATCCGTTTTTTTTATAATTACTACTATGTTCAAATATCGTGTTCCTGCGTTTTGGGTTGTTAATCTTGACGAATTGTGATTTTTATGATTTTGATGAATGAATGAAATGTGATTTTGGGTTGTTCTGTTTTTTCGGTTCATGTGTTTATGTTTGGTTGAGCAGGTGGAAAATTATTGTGTTCTGTACTTTAGGATGTTGAATTTTGCAACTTTGTTTGATGCGTCAGATTGATTGGGTTTCTTAGGAATAAAAAACGCTATTCTGGTGTCATGATGATTTTCAGAATTTTAATTTGGTAAGGATTATTATTACTGCATTAGTTTGATGGTGTTTTTTTACTTCAAAATAGCCTTAAAATTTCAATTTACCAGCACAAATTGGGTGTTTATGTTTCTTCTTTGATTAGAAGAAAGATGAAAGTTTCTTTTTAAGCTGTTACTTATTTTCCTATTTCAGTAAAGAGTAGAGATAAATATTTTTGGCTTGATATGAATATGATTTTAAGAGGGTTAACCATAAGAGCTTTCCTACTTCATGACTATCTGATATAGCTGCAGTACTGAGTTTTCCAAAAGTTTAAAGCAGGGAACTGCAAACAATTTAGAGAGATCATCTCAGGTCAAGATTGTGTGATTGAGAAAATTCCATGAAACTCGGTTTTAAAACCTGATTTGATAGCATATTGATTTTTATACGAAAGATATTGCTTTTATCAAGTCATTTGAATTGAGTAATGCACTATATAAGTGTTTGTTAATGTTTGGGATTGGGAAATAATCACTCATTGCTTTATAAAGTATGTTGAACCAAAATACATTTGAATATGGATTAATTATGAGAAAAATCACATGTCTTTTTACTCCTGATTTTAAAATCACTGATAAAATGAATAATTTTTTGTTTCAAAATTGAACCAAACAAGCTTCTATCAATTTAATCCTGATCAAAAAAAAAACTAAGTGTCTATCATTTGAATTATTTATGTGATTAAATGATAGTTATTTTAGTCTTGAAATTATATAACAAAAGATAAAATTATTGATGAATAATAATTCTAGAGACTACAATGGCTTTTCAATAAATTTAGTTTATAATTTGGTGTATTGCTTTGAATTCATGATCATGAGATATCTAACAGGTGATATGAAGATATTTGGTAATTGGTGTGCAATCGATGCTGTTTACACTGTTGATTATTTTCACTCCTAAAGTTTTAGAAAAAAATCATAATTGATCAGCAAATAAAAAAGAAATTATTGCCGTGTTATCCTTGTAACTCTTGCTACACATCGAATAAATAAAGACATCCAACATAGTAATTATTGCCCTGTTTAATTTAAAAGGATATTTCAACTAAAAAATGAAAATTTACAAACAGTCTTCACTGGTTTTTCATTTTCAAACCTCAAATAAATGTCAAACATGAATTTATCATTAACGAAGCATTCATGCTCAACAGAAAAATATAAACCCTATCATGTTTCCGCTTATAAATGAGTCCGTGCAAAGGAAAATGAAACCAAATCATTTTGTTATGTTTAGATGTCAATTGAAAGAATTTAAATGTACTTTTATTTTTAAAGTAATAATTTTTTTTCTGTGTTTTATGTCTTGAAACTCAGGGATGTACATTCAAAATATCAAAAAGTGTTCTCCAATTTCATGTAAATACAACGTTGTGAGTCTTAACTTTTTTTTGGGTTGGAAAAGATGACCGAATAAGGATTAAATTAAATAGAGATGAGTATATATTCATGTGTTATAGATGAAATTGATATGAAATTAAGATGAAATACATTAATTTTCTTCGCACCAAATAATTAAGTTTCTCACATAATATTCTATAATCATAAATATCAACGCATATGAAAAGTTATTGCATCAATAAATGAAACAAATAAGCATTCATGAATTTACATAATAAGAAAATACAATATGTTGTATTGTCATCAAGGATTATTGTTTTAGCTAAATTTCTTTATATTAGTTTGGTGTGTTTTTTTTCATTCTTTAAGGTTCTCAATGACAATTTTTTTTTATTGAGTTTTAAGGATGAAATGTCTGACCTTCTAGCCTTGAATCTAATCTTGAATACATGATAACAATGATTTGAGTACATTTCATTAAATGTTTACGTTTCTTTAACGATGATGATATGTTGTTCTTACCTATTTTTTGAGTTTTCATTGATGTCTTAGTCTTATGTTTTTTCCCTTGAATATGATATTCCAAGCCTTTCTCACTTGTAGTAATTTGACACAACTTGCAATTTCGTTCTTGCTTGACTTTCTTATGAAAACTCTCATTGTCATCACTTGTAGATGTCATCGTCGTGCGCTTTCCATTGTAATGATCAACATTTGGTCTAGCCTACAATGGAACAAACAAAATCTCTTATGCTTGCCGACAAATTAAGAGCTTTAATATGACAAAATATTAAGAGGATATTCTCAAACAAGGTGACATTTTTCAATCAAAAACTAAAAGAGAAAAACATTTTTTCAAAATCCAAACAACGCAAAAGAAGAAGCATGGAAAGAAAACCAAATGGAAGAGAAAGATAATGACACAGAGTAGGAGTAAATTAAACACAAGAGTATATACACTAATCAATTTGATCACTTTATCAATGTTGATATGCGTAGAAACTTGTCTGTTATTAACTAGGAAGTATGAACGTAATTTTTGAGACCCACCAAATATGTTTAAATTATTATGTGAGATCCTCTCTTATGTTTGCATTAGGATTTTGAATGTTTTTTTTTACACAATTTTCCTCTTCACTTCCTCTTCAAGCTCTCATCATCGTGCCAATACAACTTATTGGTTGTTATCTCTCTCCTAATCTTTCTTTCTCCAACTCTCGTTGGAATGCTTCTTTGGCATTGGTCGACATTGTCATGTGAAAAATTCTTGGTGCTAGAACATTATCGAAAAAGAGTATAAAATAAAGTAATGTAACAAAACTTTTGTATTTTTTAAACTACAAAACAAAATGGGTATATATACCTTGAAAGGAACATGAAAAGAAGCAAACATTACCTCGCAATGGATATATGGAAACATAAAAGGCAAAAAAAAAAAAAGGGTGCAACTATGACAATGTTGTTATTCCATTTTGAGCATCATGGTATTTGGATTGCATGACAAAGTCTAAAACATGAAACAAAGGGAAAGACGTTGAAAAAGAAAATCAAGTATTGATGAATTCAAAGACAATATGAGTGTTTGTGTGTAACATTAAGCTTGGAAGTCTAATTAAATAGTTTTCTTGGTGCAATTTTGATTGAAAAATTCTCTCATTATTTTTTGATAAAGCATGACTACAATAAAAAAATATTTTTATTGACTAAGCATTTAATATTAATTTATTAAACATTCTTAAAATTTTACCAATTTTAATATTCATTAATATTAAATACCATATGAAAAAAATCCTATTAAATATTTTTTTATCGTAGTCAACAAATTTTAATTGGAATTTAAAACAGTAAATTTTGTAAATATTTATTATTTCAATTCTTCAGTATTAAATAATAATTGATTACATAAATTTGATATTTTTAATAAACTAACACCTGAATGACTCACAATTGCAAATAATTGCCATGGTTAATATAACCAGGATTTTTGTTTGTTTTAGTTCCATAGTATAATTAGTTATTTTTATATAATTATAACCTACAATCAATAAAGATTTAATAATATATCAATTATATTATAATTAAAAAATATATTTCATAGAAAAATATTTTGAATACATAAATTATATTTTATATTCATATTAAATATTTTAAATATTATTTGTAGGAAAACAAAAAAACATCTCGTTTGGGCATCTAAATATTAATTAAAAATAATAAAATGTTTTATTAGAAAGATATAAATTGATTAAAAAAATTTAAT